>CAMKVN010000496.1:0-27995 GCA_946474995.1 Funneliformis geosporum | reverse complement strand
GAGTTTCAGTTTTATTACAAGTTCAAGTAATAAAGGAATCAACTTTTAAAACAAAAATACTTTTCCCTTCTACGTGTTCATCATCTAGGATTTGATTGTGAATCACTACACTAACTTGCGATTGAGTTCGTCACTTAGAATAAATAAATTTTCTAAATTTTCTAAGTCCCTAAACCCTTAAGTTCGTAAATTAAGTAAAGTAATTCCAAGGAATTTCAGATACCTGTAGGACGTAAGATTTCCTAAGGTTGTAAAGTCTGACGATAAAGAAGTTACTTACTGCAGTAAAGGAACTTAGATATATTACATGAAGTAATCAGAGAAGATTATTTCCAGTAACAACATTTACCCTCATGTCAGTTTGAATTCACTGATACCATATTTTTGATGAAATTTTCAGATTTCTTCTCATTTTACAACAAATTTGCCAAAACTGTAAATAGCACTTAAAATTCCTTTTTTATTATAATATCACATTTGTTAGTAACTAAATTGGAAATATTTGAAAGAATAAATGCTTTAATTAGCTATTCGTATTAAAAGAAATAATGTATAAAATTACACGTAAATGCGCTTAAAATTATTTTTTCAATCACCTTGTCTCATTTTTTACTCTTCAACAATTTTCTTTTACTGCACTAAAAAAATTTAGAGTGTCTTAAAAAAACATAATAATAAGATGGTTTGTGAAAATTTCAGAACTCATCGTACTAGAATTACAGAAAAAAAGAATAAGCACTGGTCAGCAAGAGAGAAGCTAATGATAATTATGTATTATGAAAATGGTTACAACAAACGTTCAATAGCAAATAAATATGGTATCAAGCTAAAACAACTTTGCGAATGGATTAAAAATAAAAAAAAACTTTTAAACACAGCTCCTTACACTCAAGATTAAATACTGGTTTACATCTGAAATATCCTCACCTTGAAAATGAACTTGCAGAATAGTTTAAATAATCTCGAAAATAATTAAAAATGGTGACTTATTTTATGATTCAAATTAAGGCACGTTTTTTAACTAAAAAAAACATCATACCAAGCTGAATATTCAGATATAGAAAATGCAAAATTTTCTCAAAAGTGAGTTAATAGCTTTATGTCTTAGCATAAATTGGTTAATAGAAGGAGGACAATAGTTGCTTAACGACTTCCAGAAAATTACATTGAACAATAACATAAGTTCCTTTCATATATTTTATACTATAGAAAGAGTATGATTATCCACTATCTTTAATAGGAAACATGGATGAAACACCAATGGCGTTCAACCTACCAAGTAACACAACAATTGAGCAATCTGATACCAAAACTATTTTAATTCTATCAACTGGATATGAACGTTCAAATTTCACATTCGTTTTAGCATATATGGCTGATGGAAAGAACTACTAACAGTCATTATCTTTAAACTCAAAAAAGTTTCACGAGAAGAATTTCCCAATGATGTGATAATTCGTACTAATTCTGAAAGCTGGATGAATGAAAACGAGATGATCTGGTGCATGGAAAATGTTTGGACAAAATGTGCAAATCAAGGTAACAACCCAAGGTTACTTTTGATACTGGATTCTTTTATTGCACACAAAACTAATACGGCAAAGCAACGATTTTGTAAAAAAAGAACTAATTTGGCAGTTATCCTAGGTGGCCTAATATCTCGCTTACAACTGCTTAATATGTCACTGAATAGATCTTTTAAATCAAAGGTAATTAATTTACTGTAACTAGTTAAATAATTAAATAATTTATTAAATTAACCTTTAATTTTTGAAATTAGGTACGAAATCTTTATAACAACTGGATGTATGAAGCTATTAAAGACTATATCCCATCAGGAAAAATTAAAAGACCATCCTACTCACTCGTAGCCAAATAGGTAAAAGAAGGCTGGAATGCTATTGATATCAATATGATTAGGAAGTCATTCAAGTGTTGTGACGTTTCAAATGCTACAGATGGTACAGAGGATGCTTTAATTTTTGATTTTGATAGATTAGAAAATAAGATAAATAGAAAAAATCTCAGAAGGGAAATTGAAGATGAAAGAAACGAAAATGATACAGAAAACAGTGATGAAAATGAATAACATACCATATTTTAAGATTTGAGTTAAGCTATAAATCTTATATGTATTGTTGTGATAATAGAATATTACATAATAAAGTGTCTTATAGTAGAAAGATTTTTTTACTGAAACGTGTATATTATCGTATAAAAATTTGTTTTTATTAGCAAAACACAATTTATTAGTTAAGTAAGTAATATGTTTATCAATTATTAATTATTGGTTAAATTAAGTAACACAAAATTTAATAATAAAGTTAATTTTAACTGTTATTGGTTAAACCAAATATGGTAATATAAATGATAAAATACCTGGGTCTATATCAATTTACCTCATTTAAAAATTGTATTATACCCGGGTCTTGATCAAAAAATTTTTTTGTCTAATAAAATACCTGGGTATATTATTATGGGGATATGTGAAAAAGGGGGTCTCTTAGGCAGTGCTATACAATAATAAGGATTTTTATTTGGATTTTTACATCAACTATAAAAGTCCAAATGGATTTGATTCTTTTTTAATATTTTATCAAAACAACTGTTTTGAGTTAGCAAATTTTAATAACTTATATAAGTGGTTGAACTTGTTTACCTACTAATTGATCTGAATAATATAAATAAAAAATCATAATCAAAAAATATAAAATATAACTGATTTTTAAAAACTTTGTATCATTTAAAAAGTTCTTTTAATTCTAAGGAATATCTTGGTTTTATTACACTACCTGGAAATAAGTTTGCGCAGTCAGTTTTTCAGAATTTATTCAAAATCGTATATAATAAAAATCAATTTATTTTGGTACCAATCAAAAGCCCTACTTCTAGTTTACATGTCTATTTGTTATTGTTGCACATAAAATAAAAAAATAATTTAAAATCACAAATAAATATTGCAATTCTAAAAATCGATCTGACAATTTATTCATAACATAATGGGTAAAATCCTGAACTTACCATTATAGAATGAGCACATATAATCAGACTATACAAAAATGGTTATAGAAAGTCTGATATTGTCAAAATTATGAATCAGTCAGAGTCTACAGTTAGAACAACAATTTTACGATATGAAGATTCAGATGACATGTTGAGCAAAAAAGAAGTGGTCGGCTTCTGTTACTTGATGATAAAGATTGCAAAATTTTAAAAAAAATTGTTAATAAAAATAATAAAGCTTCAGCTAATATGTTACAAAAGAAATTTTCAGTATCAACTGGTCAAAATATTTATACTAAAACTATTCAAAAGAATTTGCATCAAATTGGATACAACTCCTATCGAGCTTCAAAAAAACCATTTTTAAATGAAAATTAACGACAAAAACAGCTAGAATGGTGCTTAGAAAGACAAAATTAGACAGTGAAACAATGGAGAAATGTCATATGGAGTGATGAATCAAAGTTTACTCATTTTCGTAATGATGGTCCCTCCCGGGTTTAGCAGAATTAGACACTTGTTTTAATATTGAAAACCTAAATCCATCTGTTAAACATGATGGTAGTGGGGTCATGGTTTGTGATGTTTTTCAGGCAAAGGATTGGGTCCTTTAGTGAAAATAGAAGGAATAATCAATTGACATGATTATATAAAAATTTTAAATGATAACTTGTTGCCATTTATTAATTCAAAGTTTTGTAACTGATCTTACAAATTTCAGTATGATAATGCACCTATTTACACAGCTAATAATGTTAAAGCATGGGTTACTGAAAAAAAAATTAAAATGCTAATTAATTGGCCTGCTCAATCTCCAGATTTAAATCCTATTGAGCATCTTTAGGATCATCTTAAATGTTTGTTATGTAACCATTCAGATCTACCTAAAAAATTTGCGGATTTAGAAGTGCAACTGAAAGAAGAATGGAAAAAAATTCTGCAAGAAACTTATCTAAAATTAATCGATAGTATGCCTCAAAGAATAGAAGCATGTATTGCCAATAATAGATGGCCAACCAGATACTAATATTTTGTTAGAAAAAATGATAATAAACTATTTTTTGTTAAAAAAAAAAGATAATAAACTATTTTTTTAAAAAATCGCGCAAACTTATTTTCAGGTAGTGTATCTTAAAAGATGATAATAAAGTGTATTATATCTTTTTTATAGATGCAAAACTATAGTGTTCATTAATATACTTATTTCTGTTATCTCATAAAATAGAGGTATTTGCAATAATAACTGGATGGTAATAAGTCTTTGCTATTATTACATTAGAGGCAGAGTAGGATCAGTTATGATAATTAGTCTTTAAAAAGCTTTGCTGATTTAAATAGACTTTAAACTTTGAAATAAATTAGGTTATAAATGATTAATTTATAAATAACCTTTAATTAAAATTAGTATTCTCTGATTTTACTTTTAATTTTCTTCTTGAATTTCTCTTTAGATATCATTATATTCATTATATAAACTAAATTTTGGATATATAGGGTTTCTTGTATTTACTATATGATGATATCTGAAAGTATTACAGAATTTTTGATATTAATTTAATAAGAATCTTATAAATGTAAATTTTGTAATATTTTAGTATAATAAGAAAATTCTATATATTAAGAAGGTTTTAGATAAAGAAATTGAGATGATTATTAAAAATATAATTGAGTATTATATATATAATAGAATGAATTTACGAATAATTTTATTATAACTTATATGTAGGGTTCCTCAAAATTGAATCAAATCAAATATTTAAGCAATTTGAATTTGATTTGATTTTTTCAAATCGTATCGAATCAAATCAAATTGAATCAAATATTTATCAAATCAAATCAAATCAAATCAAATATTTGATCGAATTAAATTGAATTGAATTGAATATAAATTTTTTTTTTAATTTTTATAATGATATATTAAAATAAAGTTATTCTAAAGTTTTAATTAAGAAAATTATTAGTAATTACACTAAAAAATTTCAAAGATAGCTTTTACAAAGTAAGTTTAGTAACAGGTGAATTTTTACTATTAAACTTAGTAAAATAACTCTGTGATTTCAGTTTATTCTAAGTAAAGAATCTGAAGATATGTATCATTATAAGACCAAATCTTTATTATGCTTAGTATGTGAAATAAGTCATATAAAAAATATAGTAGATTATTATAAGAATAGATCTTATAATATGGGTTATATGTTTAGATATAAAGGAGATTTTAAGATGATAGTATAGGCCAGTTATATGAATAGTTTACCTAAAATGTACAGTATAATATCTTATTTTTTTTTTCTAATATTTATATGCAGTAAGATTTTATTTTTACATTTTTTCTATAATTTAACTATACCATTATATTTTGATTGTGTAAATTGCATTTGTTATTTTTAGAAAATCTATTAATATTCTTAGCTAAAAGAATTATTTTTGCATTATTTTCATCATATATTTTCCTAAAAATTTTAGTATAATTTATTTTACTCATTCAGTTTTGAATTATTTATATTCTTGATTTCATAAATTAAAAGACAAAATATATTATTAAAAATAAAAATTAAGTAATATAAGTTAGTTTTGTTAATTCTGAAAATAAACAGTAAATTTTTATTATTCTACTTCTATTAGCACATTCAAATTATACTTATAGACTAATTATAATATTAATTCATTTTAAGATAAAGTTATAAAAATTAGCAATACTTAATCTAATATAGATGATTTATTATCTAGTATTTTTACAGATCTCAATCAATGATAAATAAATATTAAATTCTTTATTTTAATTTTTTATAATAAGAAATATTAGTTAATCTAGATAATAACTAGTAAATATACTATTACTCTATTAACATAAATTTATAATATATTAGTATAACATAAAATCATTATTATATTTAATTTTCTTATTAATATAATTTTTTTTTGAAAAAAGAAGTCATATTGATTTAATAAATAAGCAGTATATTTTATTAAATAAGCTATACAATATATTATTTTTCTGCAAATCGTAAAAAGAAAATATAAAACAAATTTATCTTATTTTTTTTACTTCAAATTTGCTTTATTCTTAAAATTATATTTATACTTATTTTATAAAATAATATCTTATGACAAATTTTTGAAGACTTTACATTTTCTATTCTTTTTAGTAAATATTTTTTGATTTATATAATTAAAAACCAATTCTTTAATGATCTTCCTATATGTAATAATAAAATTACTAATAAGCTTTTCACATATATATTTGAAATTAATAGTAATCTTATCATAAAAATTGAAAATATAAGACATATAATAAAAGTATCATTATACAAATCAAAAGACTTTTATTAAAATAAAAAAAAGTATAAATAGTTTAATGTAGAAATTAGCATTAAAATTGCTAATGAATTTTCTGCATGACTTTTTGAAGAATATATATAAAGTTCAATAAAATCAATAATAAACTTAATAAGAAATTACTGGAGAAATTGCTAAAATTAATTTATATGATGCTAGTTTCTGAGATGTAAAGAATTTTATTGATGATCAATAATGTGATCACAAAACTTGATAATATCAAAGAAGCTTGCTATAATGATTTTTAAAATTTTTATCTAAATTTACTTTGATCAAGACTTTTATTGAAGCTTTCTAAAATGAAATAATCTAACGTTATGCAATTACCTAAGTCTTTAGGTCAAATTTGATCAACTGTATACGTGTCACAAAAAGTTATCAAATATATTTATTAAACTTAAAATCTTTTAGTGTATATATTTAAAATATTTTAATGTAATTCGATAGACATTAATTATTACTATAAAATAACGTTAGAATTACTCTGATTATATTTCTAGATCAAAAGTTATTAACTGATAAAGTTTGAATATTTTCTTAAGTGAAAATGGATTTGAAACTCATAACTCCAGCTGGAATTTATGTCTATATAAATCATGTAAGTCACTTATACAGTATAATAGTTTAGACTATATGCATATATTGACTGATTCTTTTTTTTTTTACTAATAGACGCTTTAAACAATGAATCCATCAATGTTGAAAATTTTAGCAAATTACAAATTATTATTATATTTATCACGTGATTATACAAATTTTTAAAATTTGAAACATAATAATGATTCATCCAATTCATCTCTCAAAGAAAATAGGAACATTTTATGCATATTTTTAATTTGAAAAAGGAAGAGGAGGATACTATGGATTATGTGTTTGAAATTATGAGATGAAATTTGTGAACTTACTGGGGAAAATATTGGAAAAATCACTTTGAAAAGCTTTTATTATGGTGAAATTTAACACAGTAATATCATAGTAAAGAAATTAGCATAGTTTAGATAATAACTTAAATAATAATCCAGAGTAGCGAGAAAGATATGAGTTAAGGCTTGGCAGGCTTAACAGGCAGGCATTTTCTTTTATGCCTTTCAACAATTACTTTCATTTTTACTTAGCCAGCCGGCCCTTTCTTAATTATTTTTTTATGAAAAGAATATAATAAAGATTTCACTTTGAATTTTTTAAATGCGTGTGTGTGTTTTATGTGTATATACGCTCTCAAATATAAATTTTGTTCCCGCTTATCAATGAAAAATAATTTGCCTATATCTGGTTTTGTAAGAAAAAAATTAAGAGAGAGCAAAGAAATAACTTAATTCAGGGACTCGCATTTAATCGACTAGGATCTGTGTATCCCTCCTTCTTTGATAGCATCATATTTTTCTCTTGTTACCTCACTTTATTATTTAATAGAATTTTGTTTTTAATATGCATTGGAAAAAATAAGTTGCGCAAACATTACTTTATATGATTTATTACATTTTTATGATTTAAAATGAAAAGTTAAATATACATTGTAGCTTGTAATTTATATTCCATCTAATGTAATAATACATTATCATTGTTAAGAATTATTATATTTAAATAATTCTAATTCCTAAGTTTAGTGCTTACGAACTGGTTGAAGTAAATAATCATCAATAATTGATTTAAATTTTTCACATGAACACTATGCATCCAGATATTTAAAGTGTAAAAATCTTTTTAATCTCCTTTTTTCCTTGTGCAATTTTGGCGACCCATTATCCACGGTCTCACTTAAGCCAAAATCAATAAAGAAATAAAGAATTGGAGATATTTTGGCTCATATAGAATATTTTCCTTAAAAATATTATTATGTAAAACGCCAAAATTATGTATTGACTTGAGCTGATTGACTATTATTTTTTTTCCTCTTTACCAGATCAACGTGATGGGCGCTCTTAATTAGTTGTAACATTAATGTAAAAAGGAATCTACCATAAATGTAACCCTTATAAAGCAAACGTGGAATATCATGAACTAATATCAATTTGCAATAGACAAGTTAATAATATCTAAAAATATAATGAATGAAAAAAAAATCATACCTTGACATTATCTTAAAACAGAATAAATATGGGCTTCATGTTTTAGCGTTTTCATCTATTATTGCTTCTTATACACGTCACAATTCTTCCATGCTACAACTTGATTATCATAATATCCAGAAAAAAACTTATCCAAAAGACCCGCCACCTATATATCTATCTATGGTCATGATTCTCTTGAAAGATGAAGCAACTACTTTCTTTTTACTGCCAGTCTGTTTTGAAGAACTCTGCTTCCATTTCCTCTTCTTTGAAAGATAATCAACATTATTATTATCAAAAGAATCGTCATTATCAGGAATATAATCATCTCCAAAGCCGTTATCAGAATCATCAACATCATTATCATCAGAGCTTAAGGTCATCCAATACACGATCAAATCTTACCGATTTGATCATTAATAGCAAGGTGACTGATATAGTAAACACACTCGAGTAAAGTCGGATTGATACTATTAGGATGAACAACATGAGAAACATATAGTGTTCTTAGTTCTGCTTCTGGTCGTTGGAGAAAAGTATAATTTGACAAATACCGTAATTAGGCCATTTCGCCAAAAGATCCACTTTTTAATCTAAAGATTGGATCTGCTGGAACCCAGTCAGCATGTCAGTAAATTTCCACAGGTCATGATCCCTTAAATTCAGATTATGACGCGCTTTTATTTCCACGAGCATCTTGGCAACTGTGGAATTATTAGTGCAAAGAATGTAATCGGGAGAGCTTATCAATCTATCACTTGTGCTTCTTGTGTCCCTAGCATGTGTTGATAGGTCTAAAACATTGTATATAAATGAGTTTTTGAATCGCCTACTACACTGAAACGTAAATTTTCAGTTCTGAATAAAGGAATAAAGTGAATTGTCCTCCTGAAATATTATTAATATTATTAACATCACTCTGAAGAAGAGGCGCCATTTTTTCACGACTTCTGAAAAGAGGGGTAAGCTGGTATGGTTGAACTTCGATTACGTGAAGGGACCCATGCACAATCCGAAATAACTTGAGTTAATAATTGATTTGGTCATATAAAGACTATTAGACTATTATAAGAGCAAGAATAAAAACTAATTTATTTTTCACAAAGATATGATTGGCTAAAATTCAACCAAAAGGGGACATTCCAGATAGCCTTCACGAATTAAAAAACCATATAAGCAGATATGTGATGTTATTTTTGGTCAAATTTCATAAGTTACATGCTGTTCTCATCAACTTCCCAAAAATATATATACACACAAAACATCAATTGTTTTTTTGATAGTTCTATTATTATTGACTTTATTTTAATCAAAAATTTTTTCTTTACTCTTTTAACTATTTTGCTATTTAGTCGGTTAAGCAGGTCGTACGCTTTTCGATTTTCAGTTTAGGTTATAGGATCTTTTGTAGGTTTGCTTTTTGTAGGTCCTGTTATTTTTTTGTAGGTTCTACGGTAAAGGTCTTTCTTCCTTTCGTTTGTGTGTACATATATTTGTTTAGGAAATTCAGGTAAACAAGAGAAAAAAAATACTTATTTCGTTTTTGTTTTAACATATGTAAATTGTAGATTTATTTATATTAGTAAAACATTATTATAAAGTATTGTTTTATAATAAAGCTTAAACCTAGTTCATTTCATTTGAAAAATGAAAAAAAAAATTTTTTATATTTTGTTATCAAAGGTTTTGAAACGTGTAATCTCGCGATTAAAGTATAAAATATTTATGATTGTTTTTAATTCAAACCGTCCAATTGAGATTTTAACATTTTTAAATGAAATGAATCTCTTATATCATCTTTAATTTCATGATAACTATCAATAGCATGTTCCATTTGATCTACCAATATTGTAATATTATTTTTAGATCCTCCAACCTTTTCAAGCCTTTCATTCATTTCACGATAGTCGGTAATTTGTCGCTCTAATATGGCATGTTGTTCTTCTCAATTCCTTTTGCTATATCCTATTTGTCCCTTTAGTATTATATATATATAACACAAATGATTCATCCAGCTCACTTTGCAAATCTTTCCTAAGAATCTCGAAGTTCCTGATCGATCAAACGTAAAGACTCGTTTATTTATTTATTTATTTTTTTTGAATGAGACCATATCAATCCGACATCAATTATTTTTGCCTAAAATGTAAAATTTTAAGGTTTCGCGTTCTTTTATTTGTTTTTGCAAACGATTGAGACCGAAGAACAGAGAATACAATAAACAGTTTATCAATCTACTAGATTTTTTATCAAATGCCTTGTACAACTAGCGTTATTTTTTTAGTTTTACTAACATGTAATTATTTCATTATATATAAGTTTAGTTTAACCAACCAACTTTTTTTTTTGGTTCTAACCTACAACACGAATTATTCTTGTTGCAAACCAAATAAATTAAATGAAATAAAGAGTTCTTTATTTAAATAAAAAAATTTATCTTTAATAATTTCCTTAATTATATTGTTGATGTAATAAATAATCCTGCTTTTTGCATCATAATCGCGTAAATAATTCGGTATTGCATATGAAAGTGTCACTGGATTTTCATTTATACTGTTGGGTTTTAGGGAAGACAAATACGCAAATATATATATATATATTTTTCATTAAGGCAAATAAATAATCTGAACGCGCAATTTAACCGAAATTCCGATTATTTAAATTAATTTTCTCATATAAAACTTTTATTTCGGTTGGTTTATTGGTTGACCTTTTAATAAGCAAATATTCTTTTCTTATGTATTCGTTATTTTAAAATAATAGCTTTTGCTCTCCGAGCACTTAATGTCCCAGGTATTAAAACATGCCATGTACTGCGCCTTGTTGCGGGATTTGCAAATATTGACCTAATGGGGAAACTGCCGAATAATGACTTCAAATGAAATGAAAGTCGTAAATTTGATAAGATGATGATTTTATCGAAAGTTTAAATTTTTTTATGTTGGATTATAGTAATGGGATTATTAAAAAAAAAAAATTTCATTGTACAATGAAATTTTGAAAATTGTAAGTTTCACAACAGTTTTTACCATCAAATTAGAACATATCCGTTTCGAACATAACTTATAATTGTTTCGCGTGCAGACATGTGTAAAAAGATCATCAATAATCTTAAGTAGTGGCGTTTCATTTTTAATGACTTGTTGAAATTAAGAAGATTGCGCGAAAAAAAAAAATATCATGGAAAATTCTTGTAATTTACGTATGCAATGAAGATTCATGACCGTGCACACAATACACTATTCCTTTCAATCTTAGCATTCGGTAACCTTTCTCCGCATGACTAAAAGGGAATAACTAGCGCGTGTCCCAATTGTCATATTTATTTAATGCTGTGATAATTTTTATACATTTTTCTTATTACCGAGAATTATTCAAAATTTCGGTACACTCATTTGCATATATTTTTAAAAATAAAACAAATAGAACAAGTTTATGGAAAAAATAATCTATTTATAAATTCTAAAGAAAACTTCTCTTTAAGTTAAAAATAGATATTTTATTTTTAAAAAATATGTGTACCCAAGTAACCTTGCATTTTATAAAACTTTTTCAAGCTGATTTTTTTTTTATAATAGATAATAATGAAATGTTTGTTGTGCCAAGTTTTAATACAATAATGCTATGGGAATTTCATGAGATAACAAGCCACGGCCTTTGAATTTTCTTCTCGAATTACGGATACAGGATCCCTTATTCATGGAAAATTCTTTGCAAAGATATTGTTTAGTTGATCATCTATTGTTCGTTATTTTGCGATGAAATTTACAATAAAAAAAAAAATTAAATTAAATGTATATATATTTTACTTATGATATTATTTTTAAAAAAAAAGAAAACAAAATTAAAAATCTAATAATATATTTGGTCTTAAATTAACGATGCATGAAAATAATAAAAAAAGAATATTCCATTTTATTTTTCATTTTATTGCCCTTTATGTTGAAGTAACTGATGTACCATATTCGGAAACTAAGTTCGATTAATGATAAGTTATATTGACAATCAGAAAAATTTCTAAATGAGGATAATTTTAGATTATTTTTTTTTCTTATTATTTGTTTATTGTACCAAATAAAGGAATTTGTGATTGAATGAATGAATTGAAGTGTGATCAACAATGCCAATTAACGTTTTAACACATTTGTATTTACTGCGGTATTGACGCGTTCAAAAATGAGATTAAAGGAGGCGTATTCCCTTGTTAAAATTTGGACTAACCTTCTTTGTTATCAGTGCTGAAAATGGAACTAGAACAAATCCCATCAGTGATATGATCTTTTTTGAGAAATAATGAATGAGGAAGCATAAGTGTTATTATTTATGCTGTGAATTAATTTAAGAACCCCGAGTCAAATCAATATCCATGTTTCAACTGAAAGGAGATGCAATCAATTGTTATATTCTTTAATCAAATGAATTAAAAGAAAGAATCCGTAAATAGATCTTGGAAGAAATGTGAAATCGCTGCAGTAACAAAAACGGAATAGCTTGATCAATCTTTTCTTTATGCATTTAATTATAATTCTTCAAATTGAGCCAATATGAAATTGTTGTTGTTTGTAAATAAATATATTAGTTCACAATCATTGGTCCATCGGAGTGAAGATAATTATACAAATTTATTCATGAATTGATTTCTTTGTCATCTTTAAATAATAAATGTATAAATAATGAGGATAATGAGGAAGGATATTCCTTACAAGTAAGAAAAAAAAGATGAAGAAATCTTTTTTTTTCCCAAAAGATCATTGGAACGTTTATGTGCTTGAATTTCATAATTTCACATTATCGCACATAGATAAAGAAATGTATTACTTCAACTACGCGTGAATTTAAAAAAGTGTACTTTCGTGTTATATTGTTTTCTGCCAATCAATTGTATATTAATACAATAATATATTAATTAAACTATCCCTTAAAAAAAAAGATCAATAGGGTTCAATCCTTGATTCGCGTTTCACGAGATTAACGTTAAACATTTTATTCGAATAGAATTTTCCGTGATATATTTAAGATGTTTTTGGGGCTGATATTTCAACTTTTTTAATTTTATTGTTGATCTATAAATAAACATGTAACGAGATCAAAAGTTTCTAAATTAATATTTAATTAAATATGCGAAACGTTTAAAGGATTCCTTTATAAGTCGGCATTATATCCGAATTTACTATTTTAACAATTGACGATGTACAACATCTAGTGCTTAAATTAAGAAGATCATAATGAATATATGCATAATATACTCGGGCCAAGTCGAAAAGATCCTTGGCAAAGTGTCTTGTTAATCATGTGATATAATAAAACCAATTATGCCCTATTATTAATCTTGTATTACAAGTCGCAGCAATTTTCTTCAACCATCACGTGAAAAAACGCTGATTATTGACAAATATTTAGCATGCATGTAGCCATGTGTAAAAGAGTTGATTGAAATTATGTTTCTCTCAACACGATCTAATTTTTCGTCACCAATTTCTCCGTGTCAGTAAACAGATATAACAAAGGAAAATGCACATGACCGACCGGTTAAATTAGATAAGAAGTCAAAAAATCATTCGTACAAAATATTAAAAAAAAACGGCCTGTCCCGAGCACCAATCAAAAAGGCGAATCATGTCACGTTATGAGCCATGTATCATCTTTTGCATAATTGTGGCTAATCGTGAAATCAGTTTGGTCGAACCAACAGCCCGGATGAAGGAACCCAGAAATTTAAAATAGTGATTCTACAAATGTTAAGCCACATCATGTGCATCATGGCACATTTGTCAACGTTTAGAGCGTTGGTAACACAGGATGAACTTAACCTTTAACTGTAACGTAAGGCACGAACAATTCCATAATAATTCAATAAATTCAATAATAATTGGGCTAAAGTCGTTAATCGGAACTCCGCTCATTTTTTATTGTTTAAATAAAATCACTACCATTTTACTATATTAGTTGTATCAATTGGTCATCATTCAATTGAAGTATCGGAGACGTTCATTTTGAAATCAAAGTTTTGAATTGTTCAATCTTTTCTTTTCCAAATTTAAGTTAGTTATTAAACGTATAAAGGTTACTGACGAAGGATCATTGTGGCTGGTGTGATGACTTTGTGGCTGATAACTGTGGATCAACTGATAATGTCACTTCAACATTTTGTGCATAAACCGGATCTTAAACCTGAAATCCATGAAACTTTCTAAATCTGAACATTTGAATTTAGAAGTCACATTCCATATCTGACCACATTTCTTGATTGCCAACATGTCACCGACCTCCCTAATTAACCCAATTTAGTTAGGTTACATTCTTTTTAAGTTAATTATGTAAAATTGATTTTTTTCCTTTTTGTTTACGTTCATATAGGGTTACATAAACTATTTATTTTCAAATTATTTTCTATCAACCCTTGAGTGGAATCATTTACAACAAGCCATTTTACTATATTCATCACTACCCATTTCACAACCCTCAAGATAATCAATTTATTGACAAAAAAAAAAAAAAAAGGATTGAATTTGTAACTTAAAAAAAAATTCGGGGTGCATTTTTGGGAACAAAAAAGGAAAGAAAAAAAAATAATAATCGATTTTTAAGTTCGTTTGTTAATCATTCGGAATATCGGAGTTATTCGTCATATATTTATTTTTTTATGCGAAATCTTAAATTAGGAAAGGACCTATCTCTTAAATTTTCAATGAAACGCTAAAGTTCATCTTATTTGTGTGGTGGCGCCAAAATACTCCAAGCCACAACTTTCGTATCACTCCGTTGATAATAGTTCTCATGTTTGCTTTGAAGTTTCACGTTATACAACGATAGTTAACTTCTAAAAATAGTTTTCAAACAAAACAGATGTGAAGGACGCGTTTCGTCATTTGATCAATAATTTCATGTCACACGACCGTTGATATTAATTGACTAATTAAGTTAAGAAACCTTACTATAATTGACAAAGAAATATTCCTTTATTTTTTTAAAAGGATAACGGCCCGAGAAGTTTTCATCATAACAAGCACATTTTAATTTCTGGAAGTTTTAAACAAAAAATAAATAATACATATTTTTTTTTTAAAAAAAAATTAATTTTTTAAAATGAGAGATTGACAATTCATTTGTTGGGAAATGATAAACAATGCGTAATGATTGGTCTTTGTTATATTTTTAACATATAAAAAGATAAATATAAATATATATCCTTCCTCATTTGAACTGTGCATTCCTTTTATTCTAATTCCGGATGTTATGAAGAAATAAAAAAAAATATATATATATGTATATTTTTGATTCTACAAAAAGAACTTTTACTCAGGGTAACTTTAATCAAAGGAAGAAGTCCATAATACTATACTTTGACAAAAAATAAAACAGAAGCCGATCACACGTCCCTTCCTATCGAGAATTTCGAATGATTCATGTTTTAACCAATCAAATCGTTGACAGTATCAGTCAACCTGAAACTAGTTTCGTTGTCCTTCGATGCCTTGATGCCTTGTAAAGTTCGGGATTACCATCCCAAAACGAGAGGGATAACCAGGTAGCTGTGTCGAGTGATGCGCCAAGGTGATGTCATGTCATCCTACCAGTCCAATCGGGGAAAATTTTATCTAATCTTGGTTACAAGATCAGCAACAAAAAATCCGCACAGCAAGTGATCGGGGATTTACATCCTCAATTCTCGGTAACAAGAAGAGTGGCTTTTGAAGCGCACCATTATCAAAAGTAAATAATGATGCAATCCATTAGATTAAGTGGCGGCATATATGGCAAATATTAAGGTGAAGGTTCCATCCGTTCGCACAACATGACTGTGGTTTGGCGGGAAAAACCATACACATTTTTTTTTTTATAAATTAATGAAAAATAGTAACAAATTAATTATTTTTCCGTTTAAATAACATCCAATAGAAGTAATAATAATAAAAACTTTATTACAAATTATTTGTTCATTTTTGGAAGGAAGACAATGGAAAAAAGATTACAAGTCATCCATATGACGTACTTCATTAAAATCAATTAATTTAATTTGTTTCTAACTACATATAGTGTGATTACGAATCAAAAATTTCGGAAACTATGTATTTATGAGCGCGCGCGTAGCGTTTTACGTAATTACGTATAATGGATTACCTTTCGGAACTTGCCATATTTCATATTTCCTTTTTAAGATCAGCTTGAATGATGTTTCTAAATTATGCACGGCGAATCCAAATTCACGCGTAAATTCAATCAACCTGATAATTTGATAATTATGGAGGAGATGAATGCATTCTCATGTACAAACGACTCATTGGTTAATCGAATTTTCTCTTTGGAATTCCCCCCTTTTTTTTTAAAAAAAAAAATATTAATCGGAAACAACTCCCCATTATTGTCTTTATACCAGTCAACAACATATAGGAACTTGGCGAACAATATTTCTTTCATAAATGTTGGATTATAGAAAAAGCAACGCATTTTATGGTTCAAGCTTACATTTAATGAAGATGTTTTGGATCTTTGTTTATGTAATGTGACCTTGTTTTAAAAAAATTTTTTTATTGTTTTATTGTTTACATGTTATGTGCTGTTCTTATTTACGGCCGAGAAACCATTTCCTTAATCGTATAAAGCTTATTAAAAAAAAATTTTTTTTTTCTCCCATTAAATAAAAAGAAGGTTTTCATAGAAATTCCAAGTATGATCAAACCGAGTCCGAATTTACCAAAAAAAGAATATTAGAAAGGGATTAATAATAATTCAAGACAAAGCGGCATTCATGGAAGGGTTTCTTCGAATTTTTTGTTTCCAATGAAGTTAGAGGTTCATTAAATATACATGATTGCCTGCGTTTGAGATGTCGGATAAGCCGAAACCAATTAAAAATAATCGAAAAAAAAAACCATAGATGATAACCATTGTTGATTTATAATATATCATTTCAAAATAGGAGTTTGACGCCAAAGGTTTTTTTGGGAATATTCAAAGAGAGAAAAAAAAAGTGACCGCTTTATTAATCGCAAAACAAAAAAAAAAATAATTCATAATTAGTCATGAATCCCGGTAAAATTTTACCCGATTTCGTAAACAATGCGTCGGAGTATAAGGTGCGGGTTTATTTAATCTTATGACTATAAATAGTTTTAGATCACTTCCATGGAAATCTTCCAAGATGAACACATTAACTTGATTGGCTTAGAATTTTTGACAGATGTTTTATTTTTAGAAATTTTTTATTTTATTTTAATCACATTAATATTAATTTAAACTTGTAACAAGATGAAATGCATGTGTTACGATCGGTGAACAATTTACCCGTTCGCTTACTCTGTTTAGGCAATTTTTAAGCGCAGCAATCACATTTTTTTTTCGCGAAATCCTCAACATTAATAATACAAAGGGGAACCATTGTGTCATATCTTCATATATCATAAATCTCCTTAACTTTTTTAAGAAAAACCAGATTAAAGTGAGCGCATTTCTCAAGAGAAGGTTTTGTGACAACAAGGGAAAATAAAAAGAGAAAATTTAAAAGAATTATTACAAAAAGGTGAAGATTGGCATTTATGAAATATTTTCAAACTGAAAGGGCCGCAGAACATAAAGATTTTCATTTAAATGTATAGAACGAACAAAAACAAACGAGCGGGATTATGTAGTAAATAATAACATTCGGGCGGACCCAAATTAATGTTTACCAGGTTACTCCCAATATATTAATACCTTAATATAGTAGATTAATAATGGTACATAATTTTCATTTTTAACTTTTTTCACTGTAAGGATTTATTTGAATTCGGATAATCCGCTAATGCAGTAATTAATGGTAATTTTCAAATGTTTATTACGTGTACTTCAAGTCCTCTTATGAGAACAAAGAAATGTCACAATATGCGTCGAAAAGTTTCATCAAAAGATTTCTTGGTAATAAGGAGTTTCTGCGGATTTCTCAGGTATAAATGTCCAAAACTGGCAAGAGAATAATCGAATAATACAGGACCCGGTGTTTAAACTGCGAATTAATTACCAATTTTGGTCAAGTGGATGAAATTAAATAACAAATAAATTGACAATTGGATTCATAATATATTCATTTTACGCTTTTTTTTTAATGTTTTTGGAAATCAATGATTTTTATTCAGTAATTTTAATATAATGGTAGATATTAAATATTGTTTATGCGTCAAAAATAAAAAAAAATATAAATTTTGAACCGCCTAATAAAGAACATGCATGAACAAAGGGGGGGGAGGGGTTCGCTCTGACATGACACCATAATAAATTGGGTTTAATATAAAAAGTTTTTTTGTACCAATAAAATCGTGAAATTCTCGTTGTCCCTTAATTTTTTTTTTTTTTTTTTTTATAAACCTTTGTACTGAACCATATTCACAACCTTGTTTATTAATGATCAAATCTGGTTAGATCGACAACTTGGCGGGTTAAAGCATCGAACGATAGACTCTACTCTACCACCTTTTTTTGCAGATCACAATTTAAAAAAGTTAACTTTAATCTATATATCTGATACATTGTGGATAGATTTTCCTTTATCATCGTAATTAAATTTAATTAAATTTTTAATTTAAAAAAAGAAACGGCTAAACATATCATAATTATTTATATATTATTATTATTATTATTTTTTTTTTTTTTTTTTACATATTTAACCGAAGGCGAAGAAAAACTTGATTGGATAATTTTTTTATTCTTAACATCTTAGAGGATTAAAAATTTTTGAAGCATAGTTTTTTTTCTTTCCTTTTTTTTTTTTTTGAAAAAAAAAGGTCTTGAAGGATTTTTTTTTTAATAGATATTTTTTTGCATATTTATTATAAAAGTCTAATTGGTTATGACTATTTAAAGTCAGGATATTTTATACTTTAAAAGAATCAAATCTTATATATTTTTTTTATGTACATACATAATGAAAGAAAGTAATAAACGCGTACTTCAAATTATAATTGTGTAAAGATTTTTTCGTCTGAATCACAAAAAAAAAAATATTAAAAGAAAAAAAATATTTACACAACAATCTAATGAAAAAAAGTTTCTACATACATTGCATATTTTTATACATATATAACCTATTATGGTAAATAAAATAAAAAAAAGTCCCGTCCGCCAGATTAATAGAAAATTCATGATGCCCAGCTAATTTATATGAATAATATACTTTGAATATTAGAGAGATAGAGAAATAAAATGTATTTTGAAATATCTATATCAGATTTTAAACCAAATGAAGTGTGAAAAATGACACACTCATTGCGTCTGCAAATGTTTTATATGGATGCGTTTCCTGTCGTTTCAGATCTTTATGCCAATTAACCATGAGGTTATGATATGCCAATAAGGCTCCCTTGGAGTCATTCGGTACAGGCATGCTACCTGTGGGTCGTTCGTTATTATTTATGAGATAATTTATCAATGGAGAATTGTCCGTGCTACTCGAACTGATAAAATCATTTGGACTCTTCAAAGTTGATGAAGAATTTAGCCCTCCTTGTGTGTTATTATTATTATAAAGTCCATCGGTTGTGTTTAATAACATTGGATCAAGCGAAAGGGTTTGTAATGGCGAAATTGCTTGGTGATTGTCACCTAGAGGCCAGATGGGTTGCGAGAAATCCCATTGACTCATATCTACAACTGGCGTTGGAGTTAGATTACTTAAACCAAGCTCGTTCGTTTGTTTTGAATGGTCGATAAATAACGATTGTGGGAGTGGTTGTGGCTGCTGTTGTTGTTTTCTGTGTTGTCGACGTCTTTGCTTTGAGGGCCACATCTCCTTATAACGTTTTTTCGCGGCTTCGGCGAGACGTTTGTATTCCGCCTTAACATTTTCGGGTTCTTGCTTCCATGATTCGGATACCATTGGGGATATCTGGGTCATTTGTAAGTTAATTCCTCTTGAGTGAAGCTCTTTCACGTAAGCTTTACGATAGATGATAAATGCATTGGAAGATTTACTTGGCTTATCACCGTTCGGTTTTGAAGTAACTAAATCGTCGATATTAATTGTTGGTGGAAAAGGGGGTTTGATAAGTACCATCGGAGGATCTTGAGCTATGTTGGGTGATGCCTCAACGGAAGAGGATGTCATGTTACCGGATTCACTGTCTAAAGAACGAGGCGAATTTATAAGGGATACGTCAAAAGGAGACCCCTGTTCCATAAAAATACTTTCGTCGTATGAATCAAAAGAATTAATTGTCGGTGGGTAATAGTACAAGTAAGAAGAATGCATTTGTTTAAGGAGTTTTAGAGAAAAAAAAAAGCAAAAAAAAGAAGTAAAAGATAATTTTTTTTTTTTTTTAAGTTTAAACTGATTTGCTTGTCTCCAATCCACTTGTAAAGAAAGGTGAACGCTACTATTTATATTTTATTTTTCTTTGAAAATCGTCATGTGATAGGATTTTAAAAATAAGTTTTTTTTTGGTTGTTTTTTTTTTAATTTTTTTTTTTTTTTACAGTACTTTACGATAATAAATTAAAAAAAGAAAGAAAGGTTTTGGATTGTCCATCCATATAAATAATAAAAATTTAAATTAATTAAATATATATACAACCTTACAGTAATTATGTATATAAATAAATAATATAAAATTATAAACTAAGGATCGACAAAATCCTCACCATAAAAGTTCATCATAAAAATTTTTTTTTTTTATATAGTTTTTTTTTAAACTAGAAATCTGAGACCTGGTCCTTGGAAATGGTAACATTAAGTGGCTAGTTTGCAGTTGTATATTGACGATCGGTTGGAAATTCATCACCAAATCAAATCAGATATCCTCCTAGTTGGTGGTAATCAAAACGTCACATCAAGACTAGGGTGATATGAACCATGTCGTTTCTCCTTGTCAGGATTGGGTGGATAAATGACGAAGAGTGACGAAACTCACCAGACGGATTAAATCATTATTTGTTTATTTGCCTGTTATCTTCTTACGTTAACCTTTACTTTTACCGTTACCTGGTATGAAATCACTCATTTTATTATCATTTATGCATTAAACATCAAATAAATCTTCAAAAAATCACTTGTGATAAGTTTATAGTAAATTGAAATTTAACTTGTTGCATGAATTCTGGGGGGTTCAATACAATCGTGGCACCTAAATTCCAATGAGGCAAGCCACAATATTAATGATTTTATTAGGTTTCGTGTAATGTGTAAAATGAACATTTAGGATGGAAAATAAAAAAAAACCAAAAAAAAAACAATGGATTGGCTAAGGATCGGCCAATCACATGGATTGTATCACACTTATTCATCAAAATAAAATAAATCATTTCTTCTCTTTGTTTTCTATTTTAATATTCAATTCATACAAATACCCTTTTCCCTGGAATTCATAAGTTTCTAATAATAGTCTTCTGGTATACTTTATTATTTGAAAAACTGTTGGTCATAAAAGGTCAAATAGGAGTACCATGTAAAAATGCACGCCAATTCAGGTTTTGAAGAAAAGGGATAACAATTTCATCATATGTTGTTGTTTAATCTACAATCGATCACATTATTATAATGTTAATTAAAAAAAAAATCGATCACAACATTATAATGTTAAAAAAAAAAGTCTATAATATTTTTTAAATAAGGTGATTTTAGAAATGCGAAGAAAAATAAATCGTTCCTGAATTCTCGGGAGGGCGTAAAAAAGATGACAAAGGTTTACTGAGAATTCGTTTGTTCGTTCTTGGAATTTTTTTTTTTTTTGCACACGGTATTAGAAACTTTGTCATGTTTACGTATTTAGAAATTATAATTAACTAATTTGGACGCATTGTCCTGTTATTGAAAAAAAATTTGTTTTATTTGATTCGTCCTTAGATATTACGAGATCATTATCAATTGATTTCTCGTAATGATTCTATTTATAATTTTAAAGCCTGTGTGCCAAACATGTTTCGCTGCATTTGGCTTGTAGTTTCAAGAAAAATGAACGAAACAATTTATGTCGTTTAGACCCAGGTTTTAGTTGCACACGCCAATCTACACACGATAGGTTATTATCCTGCGAAAGGAAATCATTCCTTTGTAATGGATGCTAAACTTTATAGATCAATGGAAATTTCTTGCCTTTTTTTGCATTAAAGATATCGGAATTGTCTAAAGACCAGCCGCTTAAAATTATTAAAATTATTGTACAATGTGACGAGACACGTATCATCTCAATTAGGTTATTCTTTGAACTCTTGCTTTAGTATGCGCAACATCCCCCCTAATTCGTAAAATACGTTTGATAAGAGTTCGCATAGATAAACAAATAATTCTACGCGTAAATACAATGGAACATTCTATTCATTTTTTTAAGATATTAAAAACTATTTGTTGCATTCAGATTATTGTTTAAATTTTTTTCTTGAGCAAAAAAAGCAAATGTTCGTTCCCTTACTTCCAAAAAAAAAGATCCATACATCAAATGATGCCACCATTTTTTAGGAAATCTTGAAGATAAGTTCATATCAACCCTTTATGATTCCCTTTTTCTTTCTCATTATTACCTAAAAAGTAAATGAATTTTTTTTTTAATATTTCATACCACCAATGCATTACTCATTCGTTTATAACGTAAATTTACCTAAAAAAAATTTCATTCAATCAATCGTTGGCTCCGCAGCAAATTATCTAATAACATTATCTATACCAAATCCAATTGTTTGTTTGTTGATTTATATAGTGCGTACCACATTTCTAGATTGTGAGATGATATTTATGGCTTAGATTTGTCGCGATTACTAATTAAGTTCTATCTATCTATTTATAGTTAAATCGGTCATTCTGCAAATAAGAACGTGTTACCGAAAAACGGGGTCGTCAATGTTTAATGGCCGTAACTCGGGTTCGGGTAAAGCTTTAATATGATCATCATCTGAGTCAGTACTCGAATTTGCTAGAATTTATAGATTGACAATACCATGTTTAACTTTGGTAATTATTTGTCGCTTTCTATAAATCGAGCAATTTGGGAAATAATCTTCAAGATGAGTCAAAATCAGCCATACGAAGAAAGAAGCTTTGTTCAAAGAAAAAAAAAAAAGGTTTGGTCAACCTGTTTTTATTAAAAATGAATGCAAAATGAATGCATTGATTGAACAATCCTAAAATGAAAAGGTGCAACACTTCTTTTCTCTAAACGATTTATCTTTCTTTCTCCCCCCCCCCCCAAAACCTTGCTTGCGTTAATGAATGGCGCGCCACAACAGGTTTTAATCCTCGCCACAATTTGCCACATCATCTGATATACTGCTTGTACATGGTGCAACCTTTACACGGTGTACACTATTTAATAATGAAATATTTAACAATACATACCATTTCCCCCCCCCCCAAAAAATTTAAAATAGGCTTTTATTACTAGTTCAATCCAAAAGTTTTAAAATTTTCGTGAACGGTGTTCAATGATTGGTGTACGGCACAAGCCGTTCCGTAACGTTTAAACATTTATGAATTGATAATGCTTGAAGGTTTGATAAAATTAAGATGGATAAAGAAACTATATTGCGCAGTAGCCATGTGGTTTAACCGTGCATGGTAAATCCAAATATACATATTTCTGTATGGGTAAATTTTAGTTATTGATGTCATATATTTGGTAGATCGAAACAATAATTCACACATAATTCTAAATGGGAAAATAGTAATTACTTGATTATTTCTTTTCACCGGGAGCATCTCTACAAAGAATTTCTTGGATGGCGTAGCAAGTATTTCCTAATGCGTTCTCATTGTTACCGGGAGACGGGTTTCTCGGAGAAAATTGACGCTCGATATGTTCGTAAGCAAGATGTAAGTGCATATTCTTTTGAATTTCGTACATTTATTTATCCGAACCGGCAAGAATTTAACCGATAATCTCCATATTTGGATTAGGCTTGTCGGATCTCGGCGATTTATTTCCAAAAAAGGAGATCTTCCATTAAGTCAATAAATATCCTTTTAACCGTTAGCTTTTGCTTCGCCAATTGGACAATCAATCCTTTGTCGAAAAGGAAAGTAATGAACTTCTTCGAATTGAAACCTTGATGACGATGCTTAATTAATTATTTTTTTTCTATTTTAAGAAATGCGGTAGGAATTATGTAATGCGTTACCGGTTGCTGCGCATATGAATTGCTTTGATGAGTTTGATGCGTAGGAAATTAATGAATTTGCTTCGCATCATATTGTTTGCTGGCAAAAAGCATGACAAAAACAAACTTACTGCGCATGATGAAATCAGCCACAGTCCCACAGGTCACGTTCATTTGGCCGATCAATTCAATTATTCATTCATTAACGCGTATAAATCATGAAATTATTTTCTTTTTGAATACTATTCATTTACTTTGTAAAAAGTTTGTGTGAAAATAGAAAAGCCCTTTCTTTTTCAAATCGAACACAAGCAAATAAATTATATCTTTCTTATGATTGTGAGTAAATCTACTTACTGCGTAAGTTGATCTGTAAAAAAATTTTTATTTTATGCTATGCATTTGTGAAATCATAATAATTTCGTCATCAATGTGATAAATAACAACGTGATGATTGTAGGAATGTTTTTAGTAACTATCGATCTATAACCTTTATTATATCACCTTTAAGGATTATGTGCATAACAATTCGTAATTACTGTTTCTTAAACAACGCACTTATGAATACAGACATGTAATAATGGACGAATCACGATCACGCGCCTCAATAAGACTAAAAATGAAAGTAGTTTAAATTCTCCCCCTTAACATATTAGGCAGAATTATTTGTTTCCCCAACAATATAAATCAAGTCTATTGTTTTTTTTAAAAAAAAAAGAGATAGAGAAGAAAAAAAAGGTGAACAAAGAAAAGATTTGTTTATGCGAAGATAATTTATAATTTATTTATTCGCTCTGATCGATACCGTATACGTTTCTTTTAACCATATACGTCCTTTGCTTTTTTAACGCGGTATTCCAATTTGAGGTCTGGACCTGTTAAATGGTTCATCAATTAAATTTGGTTTAATTATCTTTTTCATAATCGAGTTAAGATTTGTGTACAAGGGGATTGTTGGATTTGAAACAGATCACAAAGAAAATTTTTCATATGCATTGCTTCAGAAATTCATTAATTTAACCATTATTGCAAGTATCAGCTCATGATTAATCTCAAAAAAGCTTCGGAATCTAAATTCCAGACAATATTAGGAAAAAAAATAAAAAAAAAATTCATGTAACGGTGTAAATAAATAAATGCACAAAGAAGAATTAAATAACGGAATTAATTCATCTCGCATCACTTAAACATTTTTTTTTTTTATTTTATTGAAAATTTCCATTCAAAAAATAAAACAAAAACATTATTGAATGATAAATAATTTTAATATTTCACATTTCTTTTCTCAAAATGTACACATGTATCACAATTACTGGGTAATTACTTTATTTTACAAATTTAAGGTAAACCCCAGAAAATTTTTAAAGATTTTCAAGTAAATGCAATCAAGAATTTTAAATTTTTCAGCCACTTCCATTTTACATTTTCTACGCGAATTTTGCGCAGTAGTACAACCATGCAATTATTGGCCAAATTGGATGTATTCATATCCTAAACCGATCATTTCACATTCATTCTATGAAACCCATTTCAAGATGTCGATCTTTTTATATAATAAATTAGGATTCAATTTGGTGATTGTAACTATGAAATTTAGAAATTCTTTACATACATTCTTAGCATCAATGTGGACGAAATAACTTAATAATATTTTCTTGATTTATATCATAAGAATAAAACCGTGAGAATTCTTTTAAAAAAAGAAATAAAAAATCTTTTATATCTTTCTTTTATGCTAGTTCGCTCAAGTAAAAGAAATTAGTTTGCATAAAAAAAAAAAAAGTCGTATGACATTTCAAACCGCCATAACTTTAAATAGCTGAAAAATTATTTAAAATTTCCAAAATTTCAATTTTCGAAATATTCAAAATTCATGAGATGGTTTCAAAACACGATGTCCTAAAATATAAAATATTTCGAATTTATTTAAATAGTTTTTTTTTTTAATTATATTTATTAGATAACCTAATTCGCATTATCAATAATAATTTAGCCAAAAAAAAAAAAGTTGAACATTATTTTCATTAGGCGTATGGTCATTAGCTTATCAATTATTAATTAGTTTTAATAAATAATTTATTAACTTTATAAACAAAATGATTTTAACCTAATAAGTGTACAAGATTGGACTATGAAATTAAACCATATGGATATCATAAAACGGCATAATCGATTCAGTTAGTTAAAACGAAAGCCTGATAAGAAATCGATCATCGATAAGCTTGATGATAAGAATCAAATCGTACAAAATTGTAAGAACAAAGGTAACCAAGATATAGAAACTAGAAGGTTACAAAATTTTCGATAACTATTTAATTGGATCAAGATACGGTGGTTAAAGCCTTTAAGCTAATTCACCTTTTTGAAAGTTTAAATAAATACTTTCATGAATTTAATGTATATCATTAATGAAATAAACAAAACTGGATTTATTTATTTATTTATTATCTATAAGTTGCCGCAAATTATTTACTTGTTACTAATAAAATTCTTATAGTCATCATATTAAACGTATTTATAAATATAAAAATATTTATAGAAAATAATAAATAATTGGTAAATTATAAATAGTTTTAAAATCCATTTAAGCCTATTTATATAATGCAGCAAAAAAAATTTTAAAAACACCTTTTTGGTTTGTTCAATAGGATTAATATTCTTGATAATATTAATATTAAACATTTAATTAATGTAATCTTCTCTAAATTAATTAAATAAAAACCTCAAAAAATTCATAATAAATATACTTTTTACTATTTTCAATAGTATAGTTATATAACCTTTCTTCTTAGACCTCAAAGTTTATTAAATTTGTGATCTTTAATATAATTTTAGTTATTCATTATTTAAGCTAACAATTTCTTTAAATTAATTAATATTAATTATATATAATTATATGAATTGTATTAATAGATAATGCAATTGTAAAATTGATTTATTTTGAAATAATATTACAAATTTATTAAAATTTTACAATTAATATAAATATTATTATATAGGATTTGCTAGGAAAATAGGGCTTTGAGACTAAAAAAATTTTTTTTAAGTGTTATTTATAACTTCACATAATCTTTATTAAAAGTAAGTAAAATTATACAAAATTACAAAATAAGAAAAGAAATACAAAAACTTCTATTTATTCTAATCTAAATCAAAATCAACCTTGTATTATTTTAGACTAATAATTCTTTCAAAGAAAAAGGAAAATCAACCATTCAGAGCGAAAGGCTGGTTATTACCTATTCAAAAATTTAATTAAGAATTATCATATATAAAGAAGGAAATAAAAGAGAAAGGGTAAGTTATGAAAGATGATAAGGAGTGTAAAAAACTGTTATTATTCAATTGGATCATTTATCTAAGATCTGAATATTAACAAGTTCTTTTACTTTAATAAACGTTTTATATCTTTATTTCCATAGAATGCTTATCAGGTAAGGTTGGTAAAAGTCTTAATAAGTCCTAATTGGTCTTAAAAAATTTAAAAATAATTTTAATTTATATACTATTAATTAAATTTTTTAATAATAAATTAATCTTTTTAATAATTAT
>CAMKVN010000495.1:0-28041 GCA_946474995.1 Funneliformis geosporum | reverse complement strand
ATAAATAAATTTAAATATATTAAACTCAATAAATTACGAAATATTACATGACTGAAAGTTTTAAATAAATATTATAACCGAATTGACGCCATAAATTTTCGTAAATTACGTTAATCTACCCGTAAACTTTCAAAATTCTTGTATTTTCGTAAGTTCTATATAATATTACACTGTAATGTTACAAAGTATTATGCTGTAAACTTTCGCATAGTTTACATTCTATAATATTATGTAATACTACATTGTAATGTTATAAAATATTACGAATATACAATTTACGTAATCTTACGGCAGCCTCGTAAGTTTTCGTAATATTACAGAATGTAAGTTTACGCAATATTACGCTCTATTAAATTTACTGATGTAGCATTCTTCCTAAATATGATATTTCAATTACTTCTCCTTGTTTATTTCTTACAGATTCAGCTGCATATATGATAAAATGTTATCACGAAATTTTACATCCTATTATGCTACAATTAATTCAGATTCCCTGCTGTACACATATTTTAAATTTAATTGGGTAAATTTTAATTTTATTATATATTAAATTATTTAATGAATTACTTAATTATTAATAATAAAAATATATTTTTTAGTGACACTTGGTGTACATTTAATCATTTTTCAGTTGTTAAAAAATTATTAGAAAAAGTCAAAGAAACATTTACTAGAAGTCTAGCATGTCGTTGTCGATATATTGAACACTTAAAATTTCATGAAATTAATCAACCAAGAAAAATTCCTCTTCCTTGTAAAACACGATGGAATTATTAGTTTGAAATAGTTAATTATACAAAAGATCATCTTGTATATTGGCCTGAATTTTTTCAAAATGAAATTGAACTTGATGAAACTCTAATATTGAAAACTATTATGATTCTTCTTTCTAATACACACTTTGGGCATATTATAATCTATACTACTTTTATTTCTAATTTTTCTCGTCAATTTGTTCAAACTTTGAACTTTTTTTCAACAACAAGAAAAGCCAATATTTTCTTTTATTGAAAATCAATTACAAATCCTTTTAGCATATATAGAAAATAATATGGTTGCAGCAAGTTTTAGAGCTAATTTAGATACATTAATAATTAATCATCATTTTAGGGCCAGTGATTTTTATCCTATTTTCCAACAAGCATTTAATGTAACATATAAAAAATTTGCAAAGCATATTCCTTCTCATCCTGGGCATTCTCTTTTTCATGCTTGTTAAATATTTAATCCAAAATTTGTTCACCTTGGTAATATTACACAAAAAGATATACGTTGATATAATATAATTGCAGAATTGGATAATCTATCCAATAATTTATTAGATGAATAGGCAATTTATTGTGGATCAATAATTGATATAGAGATCTCATTAGACAAATACTGGTTAAATATGGCTAAATATTTACCACTTTTATCTCAAATAGCATTAGACTACATATGGTTATCCATTTCTTCTTGTAGTATAGAATGAAGTTTTTCTAAATACAATTCAATTTTAGATGATAATCGGCAAAATTTATCTGAAGATTCTTTATGTAGTTTAAATATACTTTATTTTAATGGGTGCATATAAAATTTTATTTTGTAATAAAATATATTTGAAAAATTATAATAAAACTTTGCAGAAATTTGCAGAATTTATAAATTTTATAATAAAAATCATGCAGATTATTGTATATTTTAATGCGCAGAATGATTGCAGAATTTATTTTTAATAAAAATGGAATCAGTGTTTTATAACTGCAGAAAATCATTGTCTCTGGTGGAAGGTACTGTAATTTTATATATAGAAAAAGTAATTAAAGCAATAATATCAAAAAAAATCATAAAGGATTTCAACTGGTGGATTTAAAAATATAATTGGCGCACTATTGATGGAACTCATTTAATATTAAATGATAAACCTTCTAATTCTCCAAAGTCATATTTTAATCGAAAAAAATGTTATTCTATTCAATGTCAAGGAATAGTAGATTATCATGGAATTTTTATTAGCTATGATATAGATTGGTCAGGATCAGTACATGATGCAAAAGTTTATAAATATTCAAGTTTTTATAAACAAAAAAATGAATTAATTATTAATGATGATTATTTACTTGGAGATTCTGCATATTCAATTTTACCATTTTTAATTATTCCTTTTCATCTATCAACAAATCAACAGCAAAAAAAATTTAATTTAATACATTCATTACATAGGGTTATAATAGAAAATGCTTTTGGAAGATTAAAAGCAAGATTTGTTTCTTTAAAAGGTTGCTCTGTTAAAAAGTTAAACATTTAATTCTTTTTGCTAATTATGCTATTATTCTTCATAATTTTTTGGAACTTAATGAAGATATTTGGGATTTAGATTTAGATTTAAATTTAAATGAAGAAAATCAAGAAAACAATGATTTTAATGATAATGAATTAAAATTAGCTAGGTAACAAAAAAGAAATCATATATTGTTTAATAATGAATTTTATTCAAAATAAAATTTTTATTGGTTATTTTACATTTAAATTCCATTTCTTTTAATTGTCTTTCATGTTACAATTGAATTTTAAGTTTTTCAACCTCTGCTTGTGTTCTAAATTTTTCAATTCTAATTTATCTTTTTCAATTGCTAATTCTTGATCAGCTTTTTGCTTTTTAAAATCTAACTCATTTTCTTGTAATTCATATTTTTTTTTCACACATTTTTTCTTTTGCTGACTCATTGCTAAAATAGCATTACTAATCGAACCAGTTAAAACTTTAGATCTTTTGTTTTTAAGTTAAATAACTTGTTTTTCTTGTTTCATAGATTCAATATCAACTGTTAATCTATCAGATATAAATCTTGGACTTGTTATTTCACGTGTTCCTAAAATTTCATTCAGTTGATCATACCATTTCAATCTGTTCTTGCAGTATTAGTTTGATTATTTTTTTATTTAACTTTATCATATTGGCATAATAATCCTTCTGTTTTATTTTTTTATTTGTTCACTAGAAAATTTTGGAAAAATGTTTACTAAAACTGAATCATAAAATTTACTTTTATTACTAGACCATATTGAAACATTATTTTGAATATATGTAATAAGTAAAGTAATTTTATTATTATCCCATTTTAAAGATTCTTCTTCAATATTTTTTTTATTGATTCTTTCCTTTTTTTATTACTTTGAGATTTTGTTTTTGATGAATTAGCATTATTATTATTATTATTATTATTATTAAACTTTTTAATTAAATAAAAAATTATATGTTAAAACATACTGTATTTTATAAATTATTAATTTAAAAAAATAAAATTTATTCATATCTTCAAATTAGATTAGTTTTGAATTTTATGAGATTGAAAAGATCGAGTTAATTGAGGCTGTTACAGTTATTGAGGTGATCGAGAATATTGTAGTTATTGATACAGTTGAGGAGAATAAGAAATATTATATGAATATAATGTCATTAAAAAAGAACTTAAAGGTAAAGAAAGTACTTGGATTTTTAGGAGGATAATTTTGTGAAAATGTATTATAATATAAAAATTCAACATTTTCATATTCTTTAAAAATATTTGCTTGCTGATATTTTAGAAGTAAAGGTAGCAATTATTTTGTTACTTTTGTTGCTTTTGTTTAATTTTGATTTTTAGTTAGATATTCTATTAGTACTTGACTTGTAAAATTTTTTATACTTAGATGCAAAAAATTTGAAATTTTTTAAAAAAATATGATGATACAAAATTTAATTGATTAGTTCAAATTTACATTAAATGCATCTACAAAAAAGTTGGTACATGTGATAAGGGATCAGCATCCCTAACTCAGTGGTTAAACAGCAAGTCTCCTATTAAGCTAAAGTTTCATTATACAGAAATAGGCCATTAGTTCAGATATCAGTCGATATATAAACTAAATGATTTTTAATAAAAATTTCATATGTGGCAGAATTGATGGGTATATGTACTAATATACATATAAATCTGATTAATTGATCTATCGATCAATATTAATTATACTTGAATACTGCATGACATTAGAACATGTAGATACAAATGAAACTTTAGATCAACAGAAACTTGTTTTTCACTGATTAGTCTGTAATGAATACAATCTTACGTCTTACCCAGTAGGGGTTCTTATTTCCATATATGTAAGTATACTAAGAAACGGGAACCGTTGTGAAGTCTGAAGCGAATATTCACCTATCCTATAACTCATTATTGTTTTATTTTCAGCATATTCCCAACCATGACTATGTCTCACCCGTGACATACACTTCTCCTAGTGTAATTATAATAATATCAGCTATTAAAATCACCTTATGGATCATATGATTTACTATGATCCTTAAGGTGATTTTTAATAGCATATATTAATTAATAATAAAATAGCTAAAATTAATGTTAAAAAGTTTAACTAACGATCTCGAAGAACACAAATTGTAACAATTAATGGTAAATTTTTTATTACATACAATTTTTAATTATTTTTTTTAATTAATTTTTAATTAATATATAATAAAATTTAATAAAAAGTAAAATTATTTGTAAAATGACCAAAGTCGTAATTAATTTTATTAATAAAAATTAAAATAAATTTATTAACATTAAAATGATCTGATTGTTTCCAGCCCTAAATTGTTCTTTTTTAATTTTTTGGATTCTTGTGTTTAAATTGCTTGAATAATTTACATTAAAAAATAAATAAAATTTCATTAAAAAAATATAAATTATCATATAAAATTCATTACTAAATTTTCATCATATAATCGAAATGAATCATACCGTTAATCCTAAGACGCTTTGAAAGTGAAATCAAAAAAGAATGAAAATCTTATACAATGGGAAGAAAGACTTATACGTGAGCGTGATCAAAAACATCAAAAAACAGCAGTGGAAATGAAAGATAATCATGAATCACGACTTACAAGTATTTGTGAAGGAAGACAGCAGAAAAAGCAAGCTGAAACCACTGAACAACGTGACATGTGTCTTGCTCGTAAAAATAAACGTAAGCGTGCCGCTCGTCAATTGCAACGAAATAGAATAGAACTAAATCATAATGAATTAGAACAAGAAAATGATAACATAGCAACCATTGATGAGGAGGATCATCGTATTTTAAATAAATTTCACAAGAAAATAGACAATATTTAGTATAATAATTATCCTGTTTGTAATGAACAAATTCTAGCGATAATTATCATCAAGGAAATGTGCTGGCGTTGCTATATGGAAAAGGAGTCAATAAAAAGGGTTTCAGCATAAAACAACATGGATCCTGGAGATGTACCTGAGGAACTCAAAGGACTTACCGAAATCAAAGAAATGCTAATCGCATGTGTATTCCCAGTAATATCTGTATATCGACTTCAAGGAGGACAAAACGGGTACAGAGGAAATATTATAAATTTCCTCAAGATATCCAAAGATTCACAAATCGGCTACTACAGAAACCATCATCAATAGACGTACTTGTGGTCTGACAACAATTAGCCAATAATCTAACTGCTTTCAAAGATTTTCATGTTCGCCTAGTAAAGTTGCTGTTGCGTTATCATGGCTAAAAAAAAGAACTGTTATTATGATGATATAATCATTGATAATGAAATTTTACAATTCTTACCTGTAAATGGTTCTATCAAAGACCAGCTTCCACAAATCCAGGACGATCCTATAGATGAGAGATTGGATGACACAGAAAATGATGATATTATAATCTCTCGTTCATTTGTACTATCTTTCCCTTCAACACAAAGAGAAGAAGTTGCCATCACTGATACACTTGATCATCTTCAAACTAATAGTACTCCTTTAATGTGGCCAAATATCGATGACACTCCCATAAATGAATTCCAAATGCCTGGCTATATGGTAAAAGCATTTCTGGCACTTTATCCATATGGTCTAGCTGATCTTTGATCTGACTGATTTAAAGATATCAAGCCAGCCGAATACTTCAAACATTTGATTTGGTACAAAGATGGTAGATTTGCAAAGCATAAACGGTGGAGGTATTTTGCACTGAAATCTACAATGAGATGGGGGCATTGCAAGAAGGAAGAGTTTATGTTAAGCAGAATTTGAAAGATGAACAAATAGATGTATCAGATATTCAGGATATGATTGCTAATAGGGATAAACACCTAGCAGACTGTATAATGAGATATGGCGAAGGATTACGTAGATCAAGACAATTTGGATGACGAGATAGTAAGAATTGTCAGATTTGATAAAACAAATAAGCCATCAAGGTCTATTATTTTTTACCTTTAGTGCAGCTGATTTCCACTGGCCGGAGCTGCATAATCTAATACCAAATTTCGAAAACTCTGGTGAAGAAACTGATTTAACTAAAGTTCGTCAACAAAACATTATTGATAATCCGCATATAGCAACATGGTTTTTTAATAGAATATTTAAGAATTTCTTTCATGATGTGTTGCAACCAAAATGGGACTTGGAAGATTATTGGTAACGTTTTGAGTGGCAACATAGGAGAAGTGTTCATGTGTATGGGATTGGAAAGAAACGAAACGCATTTAAAATTGATTGGAATCAAATGAAAGAAGATGAGACTATGATGAATGATGTAATAAAATACATTGATTCGATAGTTACCACGATTAATCCAGGGATTAACGCTACTATACCTGACAAACATCCTTGCCAGAAAATTAATGAAGAAATAGATGATAGCTCTCAGGATTATATTGAGTTAATTAACAAATTACAACGTCATACCTGATGTAGTCACTCATATTGTATACGTATTAAGAAAGGTCAACAATCTTGCAGATTTGGATATCCCAAAGATATCATTGATAATACTGTCATACGTGAAGATCATCATGAGCAGCCGGAACTGATTATAAAGAGAAATAATTCCTATATCAATCCTCACAACAGGCTACAACTGTAAGGATGGCGCGCAAATGTAGATCTTAAACCAGTACTCAGCATTCATGTAGCCTTGCAGTACATCTCTAAATATGCAAGTAAATCTAAATCAGAACTAAAATCAATTGCATTTTCAGAAATTTTCAATCAGATTCTTGATAATAGTAATGCGGATGATTCTTTACTTGCATCAATTCAGAAGCTTTTAATTAACAGCATTGCGGAAAGAGACATATCTGCACAAGAGACATCTCACCTTCTTCTCAACATTCCACTTTATCATAGCAGCCGAGCATTTGTTTCTTTAAACCTTAATGAAGAATCAGTCAAATGGATTCGAGAAACTGGTAGCAGAGATGATAGAGAAGACTTCAGCATAATTGATGATGCAGGGCGTACGACAAAATCACCATTAGCAAAATATTGGAATAGACCTGCAGACTTCGAAGAATTTTCATTATTCAAGTTAAACTTAACTCACAAATATGTCAACAGACATTGGAAAAAATGCAAATCTGAAAACATCATACGAATATGGCCTCATCCATCATCTTTACGCGATGGTCAGCAGTGGAAGAATTTCTGTCATATGAAGGTTCTCCTTTATGTTTAGCATCGAAGTCTTCAACAATTAATAGGAAACAACAGCATCTCTTGGCCCACATTTTATAATCAACACATTGACAATATCAATTATGATTCAAATGACTTGCTCGGGAAACCTGTAGATAATGAAGATGAGATTAGTGATGAAGAAAGCAATGATGAAGTGCTCAAAGATGAAGAAGAGGAATTCCGTTATGATTGGATGCATCTTGCGGAGATGGATCCAAACGTGCATATTGAATGTTCGTCCGATCTGGGATCTCGTGATATAGATCGGAATCACGACTGGATCAACAATACTCAACATGATTATTCTAATATCGATCTAGCATATACACGCGACTTAATCCATCAAGCTTTAAGTAACTATATAGATAAAGATAGAAGAGAACATGACGATTTAATAGAATATTCAAGCCTAAACGAAAAACAAAAAACCATTCTTAATAGAATAGAATCACATTACAATAATATTCTTACCAGCAATCAGGATAAAGCATTAAGAATTATAGTCATGGGAACTGCTGGCACAGGAAAGTCATATCTTATCAGAGCAATTCGAGAAAGACTTCATACAATAGGAGGGATCGGATCTAAATCTCCAGTACTCGTAATTGCATCTACAGAAGTTGCAGCCTTTAATATTAATGGTGCAATGATTCATTCAACTCTTTTCATACCAATATTCAATGACAAAGTTTGCAACATAGATGGCAATCGGTTAAAGCAACTACAAAAAAAATTAGAAGATGTTAATTATCTTATTATTGACGAGAAAAGTATGGTTGGTAGTAGAATGCTTGCCTTAATTGACTTGCGGTTAAGACAGGCATTTCCAGAAAATAACAATGAACCTTTTGGAGGACGATCTGTTATCTTGTTTGGCAATTTTGGGCAGCTTCCACCAATGCTTGATTTTTCTATGTATGTTAATAAACCATCATGTAAAACATTCTCAAATAATGGTATTACATCATACAAACATTTCTGAGAAGTCTACAAACTTGATATAATACAAAGACAATCAGGAGATTCAGAAGAACAAAAAGCATTTAGAGACTTACTTTTAAGGTTGTAAGATGGAGATTGTAGCATAAACGATTGGGAAAGACTAAGCACACGATTCAAATCAAAACTAAACCATTTAGAGCGTGATTGATTCTTGGATGCAGTATTCATACTAACAAGGTGGTTAGATATCGATAGGGTTAACCTAGAAATGCTTAAGTCTTTAAACAGTCTAGTAGCCAAAATTAACGCTATTCACACTGGAGGTCAGGAGGCCAAATGTGCTAACTCCAACGTAGCAAAAGGACTTGATGCTAGTTGTTGTTGGTGAAAAATGCACGTGTTATGCTAACAGCAAACCTATAGACAAAAGTAGGTTTAGTTAATGGCTCTATAAGAATCGTACAAGATATTCTATTTGAGGAACAGGGACTACCTTTGCTTCCTGTAGCAGTCTTGGTTAAATTCAATGTTTACAACGGACCTAATATAACAAATTTAGGAGGTGACAAAGTTGTTCCAATTGTTCCTATTAAACGTAGTTGGAAAGGTAAAAGTGAAACGTTGTGCTCAAGGTTGCAAATACCTATATGTCTCACGTGGACCATTATAGTGCATAAGAGCCAGGGACTCACATTGCTAAAGGCAAAGATAGATATTGGTAGTAAAGAATTCGCGGCAGGTTTATCATTCGTAGCAGTTTCACAAGTACGTTCTCTAAATGATATTTACTTCATAGCATTCACATTTGATAGGCTTCAACGCATTAAAAGTTGCCAAAGATTATAAGAGAGAAAGTTGGAAGAAGTTAGTTTAAGTACTATGATACCATAAGGATAAAAATAATTTTTTTTTATACTTTTATAAACAATAAAAATATTTTTTAAAAGGGAATTTTTTTTTGTTTGATTGACATTGTATTTGTTTACATTTGTTTATTTACTTAACATTTTTGGTTCACGTGATTTTATTTACTTGACATTTATTTTATATATAGAACCTGCAGTGTAATGCAAGGAACTAATAATCTGCATCGACTTATAATTCAAGCAGGCGGACAACGGGAAATCGATCATTAAAGTGTCTGTTAGTATATAGTCCTTCGCTTCGCTTCGGACTAATAAGAGGTTGTGGATTATTTTTTTTTCATAATGAAATTTTCTTGAGTTTCATTTGTTACTTATGAAGAAGTAATTTATGTATTTGAGTTATTAGTTTAGTTATTAGAAGTGATAAGAATAATATTTTTGATAATATTTTCCAAATTATTTGTAAGAAAAAAAGAGAATTTTTTTTATTTGTTTGAAATTTTAGTATTAAAGGTGTTTGATTTTTTATTTAAGAGATAGAAAAGAAGTATTTTGAATATTTGAAGTAAGGGTGCTATTCTAAACTACTAAAAATTAGTTTCAGTTAAACAAAACTAGTTTCAGTTATTTTAAACTATAGAATCTTAGTTTTAGATAGCAATACTAGTTTAAAGTAAAAAGTTCTGAAATATTATTTTTATTTTGTCAAATTTTTGTTTGTCTAATAATGGTTATATTAAAGTCAAAAAAGAGTTTTTTATAAATATCTGATCACAGGTTGTTAAGGTTATTGAGATAAATTGTTTGAAAATTAAATTAATTCTTTAATTTAATTAGTTAAATATTAGATGTATAATATCACAAAATCATGTAACTTATAATATTACAGTAATTACATTAATTATGATATTATGAAAATTTTTAATAAATGTAATAATTGTAACAATTTAAGTTATTATTACACTTATAATAACTTATTTATTACGTTAAATATCATTAATTATTATGCTTAAACTTCTATTCATCTAATTTTGTATAACATAAATAGTATAGAAAATTATATCACTTTTATGAGTAGAATCAATAAGTATTAACTATCCAAAACTTTGAAGTTTTTTCAATTTGACTTGAAAATATAATAACAAATTTATAAGTAACTTGATTAAGAACTTAATAAAATTCAATATAATATTCTTTATTTCTTAAGAAAAAATGGTTTTTTCTATATCTAATTCAAGATTTGCTTTTTTTTTCAGAATGAATATCTTGTATTTTATAAACTTTTTTTTAATATTAGCAATTTTTCTATGCTTTAATTTCTTTATACTAGTATTAAGATTTAATTTTTCAGTTACAAACTTCTTAATTATAGAAATAATTATAGTAGTAGATAAGGTTGCTTGTCTAAACTCATTTTAGATTTGGCAAAATGGTAAAACCTTTAGTTTTGCTAAATTTTTACTAAGTGTTTGATATAGTTTTGCTATTTTTATAAGCTTTGATATAGTTTTACCTTTTTCCCAATTTCGCAGATTATTTAATAAGGTTTTAATATAATTTAACCAAGTTTTACTTTTACCATTTAGACGTCTGTCTAAACTCTTGATTTTATCCAGCAACCTTAGTAGTAGATAATTTTTTATAATTTTTTGCTTTACTAATTTTACTAATTTTCTTATAGCTTGTGAATACTTTTAATTTTTTACATTCTTCTAAAGTATGTATATAATTAGGATCATTTTGATATTTTTTAATTTGAATTTCTTTTGTAATAAATTGGAATATTTAATTTTTGCAAAATATAAATTAGAAGAATAAATTATTATTTTTCAACATTTTAAACTGAGATTTATTTTTTACATATACTTAATTAATTATGTTTTGTAAAACAGCAAGTAAAACTTTTTCATAAATTACTATTATTAAGATTCTTATAAGCGAATTTTATTTAAATATTTAAAATAAGAAATCATTAATTATTATTAAATTTCTTTAATGATATTTCAAATAGTTAATTAATATTAAAAAGAAGAATGCATTTTTGATTAAAGGTAAATTATATAATACGTTAATTTATTTTTATATAATTTGTAATTTATATATATTTAAAATAACTAAATTAATAATTTTGTTATTTAATAAAAAAATGTTTTAAAATGATAATTAGTAAGCTATTAAAACATATTAAGTCTTTCCAAAAAACCATTGAAAATTTTTTTGTTTATTATATTTTACTTATTATAATAATCTTGTAATAATTGTATTATTGTTACAAATCATGAGATATTAAATTATCTCTAATTATAAGACATAGTAGACTTTATTCACGTTACATTATTATGATTTTCTTTTTTAGTTAACCAATTGAATTTAAGAAATTCTAAATATAAATATTGAATTTCATTGGTAACATTTATTAGTGATAAGCAAGATTTTATTCAATTATACTATTTTCTACTTCTATACTTTTTACTATTATTTATATAGTTAAAATTAGTCTGATTATACTTACTATATTATGTAATAATAATTACTATTATATCAAAATACTTGGAATTACATGTTATAATAATAAATTATAAAATACTTAAATATATTAGAATAATATTTAATTTAATAGTATTTTTATTTTATATTTATATACTAATATTTTTAAAAATAATTTATTTAAATTATTATCTTTAAAAATTAATTAGTTTACTATTTAATATATTAATATAATAATATTTTTAAAGATAAATATTTTATATTAATTAAAAATAGTTTTAAAAATATATTTCCATAAAATAAATATTTTATTATAATAATTTATAATTACTATTTATATTTATAAACTTTTTATATATTTTAACTTTAATTTAAATATAAATTATTACTTAAAACATTCATATTTTTTTAAAAAAATCAAATTATCATCAATTTATAAGTATATTATTATATAATTTACTATATATCTAACTTAATTTTACTGGTTTTATATGATAAAATATTATACAAAATATTTTTTTAATAAAATAATATAATAAAAGAATCCTTTATAATTTTACTAAATCCTTTTTTTATTTATAAATTTAATCTTAAAACCTTTTTTGTTTATTAAATTAAATAAGATAATAAATAACCAAATACTTTATTTTTTTTTATAATATAAATTTAAAAAAAAATCCTTAAAATAATAAATAATTCTTTTTTATATTCAAATAATTTTTTGAATATATTTTTATTTTTAATTTTATTTTCTTTTTTTTAAAAAAAATTTCAAATTGAATAATAAAAAGAAAAAAAAAATGAATGTTTATAAAAATAATAGCAATATAAAAATAATTTTTTTTTTTTTTTTCAAAAGAAATTTTCTAAAGTAAAATAAAAGCAGAAATTGATGCAAAAAAAAAAAAAAAAAAAGGAAAAAAAAAAAAATCCGAAGAAATTGCAATGTTTTTTTTTTAAAAAAAAAAAAATTTCTAAAAAAATAATAAAAAAAAAACAATAAAAAAAAAAAATAAAAAAAAAATAAAAAAAAAAAATTGTGAATATAATTCCATAAAATTCCCAAATATTTATAACCCAGAATTTGCAAATAAGAAACTATAATAACGAATAAAATATAAAATATGCAACATATGAACACGAAGTATAATATAATATTTGCTTTTTTATAATGGGAACAATAATATAATAAGTTGTTCAGAATTAGATCATCAATTCACTAAGTGCTATAATACAAAAAACATCTACACTCTACCATCCCATGATAATTTTCATTAAATCTTTTTCCAAAATAAACAGTATAATACTATCTATCGTGAAGCGGCTATCGCCAAGGGCGGAAAACCACCCATAGAGTTTGAGTTAAGAGAATTTAAAGAGGATGAAGAAGTTGTTGAATGATGAGCATTGTGGTGATTAGGAGTCGTATAATGGTGAATCGTTGAATTTTGCTGCACAGACTTTTGAGCAGTTTTAAAATCATCGATATTCTAGAAACAAAAAAAAGTATTAATTTTAAATCTTTATTTAAAAAGCTTCTAATAAATAAAATTTAAATTGTCACCTTATATTTTTCTAGTATTTTATTTAATTGATCGCATACGTCAACCTTTTTCTCGTCTTTTCTATAATACAAATAGGCCCAGAACTTTTCGAGGCCATAAAGACAATCATTTTCGTAATCATTTAACGTTAACTCTTGAAAATCATCGAATAGGTCTTGGCGATATTTTTTCTCAAGGCCATATGAGTAAAACCGGAATAAACATTCAAGACCATAACGATAATTGGCATTAGCATCTTCAACCGCGAGTTTCTTAAACTCAGAGTACATGCGTTTGTTGAAATGTTCGCGAAGGAAATGAGACCAAAATCTAAAGAGTGTATTCATCTCTTGTGACTGTCCAATTCCTTGTCGTTTGCGTTCTGAAATAACATTGATATTAATAAGGTGTTATCTTAATATTTAAATATAATTCAAAGTCGATTATTAATTAACCTTTCAAAGCCTTGGCATGATATTTATAATACTTGTGTTGAATAAATCCATTCTCTTTAAGCAAGTCGTGACTAGGATGTTGGAAAGGAGGGAATGAGCGTGCTAAATCCATTGAAGAAGATAATTGCTCTGAATTACTAATTGATGATCCATTACTATGGCTATGAGGAGAAGGTGAGTGCGGTGACGTTCCTTCAGGTGGGTGGTAAGGTTGATCACTATATTATTGAAATTTGGTGAAGATTAGCATTATAGCTGTTTGATATAATATGAATCATAATTTAAACATAATATTTATTTACCCAAGCACCCAACCAACAGCATCTTGAGCATAATATTGACGCGTATCAGGTATGTGTTTATGGTTTGTCTTAACACTGGAATTGAGCGGAATTTGTGGTGGAACCCCTTTTACAGGCCAGAAACGCGTTGATTTTTTCTTTCTATAATTAGATAGCCGCATTGGGGAGGGTGGAATTAATGAGATAGTGCTTTATGATAAGATATTATTTATTAAAACGCAATATAACTTTACTAACCTTTTCTTATCTTTTTCAGTTGTGATAACCTTACTCGATAGGTTTGCTCCTGAATTCGAATTCGATGTTCCCTCACGTAATTTGGTCGAGGAAATAATTGAAGTAAATTGTTCCTCGCTAAAACAAATAAAAGTTGTTAATATGTGACGGATATTGATCACAATAATAAAAATAACATTCTACCTAATAATGTCTACTTTACGATTATTAGACGAATTATTTACTCGTCTGAAGTAAAAAATTTCAAACAAGATAAGATATATCTTCTCTAATTATAATTATTATATAATAAACAGTAATACTAACTTTTTGTGTAAGTCATGTTCGTAATGATATAAACCTTCATTAATCATTTCAACAATCTCATCTGGGTTTTTATTATTAAAAAAAAGAGGAGTTATTGTTATGAACAAAATAAATATATTTGATTACTTTTTTTAACAAAAAGAAATCAACGAACCATTCATAGCCTTCCTTTCGAAAGGTACATGACTTTTATCTCTCTTCTTTTGCGTAACAATTAAAATGCTTGCTACAGTATCATCGTCTATTTCTTCGTCATCGTCGTCATCTTCCTCATCCGATGTGGCATAATATTTTTGAACTGTATTATTCCTTGAATCACCAGTCCATTCTTCATCAAACTGAAAAACTTCTTCATCAGTAGAAATTGTTGTAACAGTTTGCTTTAGCAATACATGAGGTAAAGTCGGTGATGATAATGTACGACGCTTTTTTGTTTGAAGAATCCAAGGATTACTAGTGGGATTGCCCTCAGAATTGTCCTCTGGAATAGTCGGCATATCCTGATTTTCCTTGTTTTCATCCTCGTCCTGTAATAAATTGCTTACTTCTTTAACGTTTGAAGATTCCGTTATCGTTTGTTCTAGAGCGAGCTCTTTTTCTCCATTCTGAGGAAGATCTCGCTTAAAACATTGATAAAAGTCAATAAAACTCCGGATGGTTTCTGCAGTATAAGTAATTACGCTTACTTGTTTTGGTAAGAGCCAAAATTCCCAACCTTCTCGTTTTCTAACCTTGTCTCCGTTAACCTCGACAATATAACTCATGAGAAGAGCCTAAATCCAAAATAAATCTGAATTAACTAACTATAAACAACAGAATAATTGACATAAAGCTGTCGAAAGGAAAGGTTACCTCACGAACAAATGCTTCATCCAATGTTAAAGCTTTAACACGGTTGAAACCAGCTAACAAGGAAATAGGAACATAACCCTCAGAATCCATCTATGAATAGATAAAAATTATTTATTTATCTTCTAGTATAATGATTAGATATTGTGAAACTACTTACATTATTTCGTAAATATATATCTTTGCAAAGATTTTCAAGGCTGAAATAATATTCTCTACATATACAATCAATAATCATTAGATTCTTGTATCACATTTTATTGGTTTAAAAACTTGACAACCATACAAAGCATACATTTGTTGTAAAATACAAAATTTTAAGACTTCGACATCATAAACAACGCCAATTTTCGATCCATATAAATTGTTATAATGATGGCCATGATGACTTTGGTGACTATGTTGACCATGTTGACTATGTTGACTATGGTTATGATGTCCGTACCCTGTTGAGTATGAAATTGTTGCTGATCGTGGGTGACTACGTGCATTATAACGACCTAAATTGTGAAAATTTTATGATTATGTGTTGGTCTTAATTTAGTTACTGGATGCAATAATTTTTGAGGGGCTACAAGGGCTGCAACAATTTGCAGCATAGTGTTGTAAACTCGGAGCAATTGCAAGCAAGCAACTATAAAATAAATAGCATGATAACATATTCTAACCTCTTCCTCTTCGTCCACGATAATGAGGCCCAGCATTAATATGGTGACCAATTTGTCCACTATTATCATTTTGTTGCGAATAATGACGTGTATATTCCCTTGTTGGTGGGGGCACACTAGCACGACGTCTATTAGGACTAGGATTTCTAGGAGGTGGATTGCTAGGTTCAACTTCGGAATTATTATTAGGTTTATCATTTGATCTTTGTTGTTCTCGTAGACCAATGTGATCCTCACTACGACGACGAGCTTTCGACCGTTCATGACCAGGTAATGGAGTATTATGAGTAATAGTTACTTTGTATGGCATCCATTTACCTTTACCTATAGCAATTATAATATGAGCATTGTAATATAAAACATAAAAAGATGATTATAAAATATCAAAAAAAAAAAACCTTTTTTAGTATTATCTTCTTTTTTGATATTTGACTCATTAGACTGTTTCTTTTCCGATGAATCATTTGTTTCCTTTTCTTTGTCTTTAATCAAGACTTCAGCAGGAGCAGGCCAAATTGTTTGATCCTCCAATGGTGGTAGCATTGGCAGAGATTTTGGTTTTCTTGATTCTTTCTTATTATACCTCCTAGAATCTTCTTAATTTTGACCCCAAAAGAAAAAAAAAATTATTATTATTATTATTATAATTAATCTATGAACTTTTTTAAAATTTATTTGATTTCTTAATCTGTAGGTTAAAACAATAATTCTCTGAATTATTACCATAATGAACTGATGATATGAAAATATAATTTTTTTAATTATTCTTTTTTTTTTTTTTCAAATTAAAATCAAAAAATAAAATAAAATAAAATAAAGTAAAATCTCTCGGAAATCATCATTCTCATAATTCGTAGATTAACTTAAAGTTTAAAGCAACATCGAATATTAAAGTTCATTTTATGATCTTCAAAGATTGATTTCTATTTTTTAACGTACCATCTAAAGGTTCATGATCATTATCCTGATTATCTGTTCTTTTGTGAGTATCAATCAGTACTTCTTTTTCTTTGTCATTAGAAACGGCGACATTTTTGGCATATATAGCCTCCTTCCTTACTTGCCATACGTTTACAGCTGGTATGGGAGCAGGAGGAGGTATTATTTTTTTTGGTGCTTCATTTTCTTGATTCTCCTCATTATGCTGTAAGGCTTCTTTAGCCTGTTCTGGTAACTTTTGTTGAACAGAAGATCGGACCGTATTCGACCAATTAGTCTCTAATTCATCTTTAATTTTTGTGCCAGTAGGCTTGATCAGATTAACATTTCTAACGCTAGTACTAGCGAGATTACTATCTGGCTGCGCAGTTGCTGGACTAACCATGGCTTATAAAATATATATATTGAAACAAGCACGTAAGAAAAGTAAAGGAAAAAGTTTTTTTTGGTGTTGATCAGAAGAAGGAAAGGCACCAAAGTTGAAGAGCGAACCAAAAAAGGTTCAATAAGTAAAGAAAAAAATTTTTTTTTTGGTTTTAACTAGGAAACTCTGCGGACAGTTTTTCACAAATGAACAACAAAAGGTTGTTCGCCGCGTGAGCAACTGTGTTTGCCGAAAAAAAAAATTTTTTTTCTTGGTCGTTAAAAGTGAGGCAGCGAAAACTCCTCAAAGGTGCAACAGTATGCAAAGAAAAAAAAGGTGTCTAACTCAGCCAACAACACCCGTTTATACTACGTTAGCTAAGCTAAAAAAATCGATATTTTGGATTCACCCCCTTTAAGAAATATTATATAGTATACGTGATACGTGGCGAAAAAAAAGGATTGGGATATGAATAGCATATTACTAAATGATTAAAAATTTTTTTCAACATACATTAGACCAATCATTATAATGCATTTCATCGCATTTTTGCTGTGCATCATCAGTAAAACAAACAGGTCAAACTAATACGCTTTTCGATATGATCTGAAGTTAAAAAGTTCTGCCGAATTGATCTTGGTCAAAATATTTATTGAAATCTGAAGCAAAAAAAAACCGGACCTGTGTCCTGAAGGGAAAAACCACCCAAAAAAAAGACTCCGATAGCACCCGGCTAATTTTTTTTTTGATGTTACCCCTTTGAGTCACAACAACAAATAAGAAAAAAAAGTGATATTGAAAAATGACATCCCATCGTACAAGATCTTCGCGCTGACGATAATTTCTCAAGTTCTGATTAAAAAAAAAATTTCCGTAAAAAGCCATGAAAAAAATTTTTTTTTTAATTCTTTAAAAGCTTCCAACATTCGATATTTAGTTCCAAACTTTTTTTTTTTAAAAAAAAAAATCTTTTAAATGATGATAGACGATCGTTTTATAGATAGATGATGATACATTAGGAATTATATTAGATGTGATCAACTCCTGCGGTAATTTGAAATAATATCCTGATTTATATACGGGTGCTGATTTTAAAAATTACTCTTTTTAATGTAGACGCCACGAATATCCTTAAGATGGGATTAAACATTGTATGCAAATAATTTGTAGGACGGCATTTCATTAGAGTACGATGTAAAAGAATATGAATAAAAGAAAGGCACTCTGACACAATAACTTATCAAATCCAGTATTGTTGAGTTTAAAATGAGAGAATATATTGGAGATGAAAAAAATTTTTTTTTCAGGAATTAGTCATCAATAATTTGCCGCGTAATGCATGTAATTTTCGCTCGATCACATGACTTATAGAAAAGAACACGTGTATATATTATCATTCGTAAACTCTTTACCTATCTAATTTTGGTTAATATTTATACTATCATATTTGATTATATTTTTCCCAAGTTAAATAATTATTATTTGTTTCATATGTACCTTTCACAAATAACTAATAAATAACCAAATTTAGTTAGAATTTAGATTTACAAATCCAGATTAGATGATTTATTTAAATCAAGATTTAAAAAATAAAAAAATTTTTTAAAATACATAATTTATACAATTATATTAAATTAGTAATCTGTTTAAAATTTAGTTTATATTTCTTATTATATAATAGTAATAAATAATATTATGCATTTATGCTTAATTTAAATGGTTTTAATTAAAAAATTATACTTTTTAAAACTTTTTAATAATTCTAAATATATAAAAAAATATCTAAATTTAATTATTAATAATATTTTAAATTTTATTAAAATTTGCATATATTTTAAAATAAGAAACCATATTATCTTTCTTATAATAATACATATAATAAAATTTTATATTAAAATTTTTATAAACTAATAATATAGTATAATATATTATTTGATAAAATTTTATTTATTATAAAAAATTTTTAATCTGAACTTATTTTATTAAAAATTAATATTTAATATTTAATTATATATATTTGAAATGTTAAACAATTTATTTACTATATTTATACTTATTTTAATAGTAAATAATTTAGTTTATAATATTTATAATATTATAATATTATTATTTTTAATAAGTAAAATTAAGTATTTATAAAGTAATTTTTATATTTTAATATTATAATAGAACTTATAAAATATATTGTATGTATATCATGTATAATGTAGCTAATTATAATAAATTAATCTTAATTAATATCAACTTTAATTCTAAATTATAAGTAAATTAACTTTAATTTATCTAATCCTAATATTATATCACAAGGTAAAAATAGTATCTATTATAAATAATGAGTGATAAATAGGATTTTATATCCTAAAAAAAAATAAGTTTTCAAATTAAATAACAAAAAATAAAATATGATATATGTGATATAGTGTAATAGCTTATTATATAAGTCTAGATATAAGTATATCAAATAAATTTTTTTTTTAATTATATTAAATTAATTATAATATAATTAATTATAAAATTATAAATTATTATAAAATATTAATAATACCTATCTAAATTCTTTTTTTAAAAAAAATAATTTTATTAAAAGAATTTGCCTTTTAATATTTATATATAAATAAATATAAATTTATTATCAGTCATAGAATATGTCCCTTCAGATGATCTTAATAGTAAATCGATTTTGTGTAATATATAACACTATGACTTTCTTGTAAAAATGCTTCGATTAGCTTATAACAAATAACATTTTGACTTTAGACAAGATTTATTTTTAAAGTCTTATATTGTCATTCTATATTGAAATTATATGTATTAATTAGCTTTATTTTAAGTAAAATTTGACTTGAAAAATGCCATTTTTTAGCATATATATTGAGATTCTCCTTCAAATATTTCAGTTTAAGTCAGCTTCTTTTTGTCAAAGACATTAAATAAAAAATACTATAAAATATATTATTGTTATATAGACATTTTATCTGTGACTTTTAGATTTTTGATTAGAAACATTCTTTAATAAGATAGGATAAGGATTTCAATTAAAAAATCTTCTCTTTCTTTAGGCTTCTAGAGTTAATTCAAAAAAATTGGAATATTAGGATAAAATTCTTGAAAAGATCAAGGTAAAAATCCAGAACCTTAATTATGAAAAGTTCTATTTTTAGACATCTTGAATTTCAGGTTTTATAAAGATAAAATCACGGTTTAGTGAAACTTTTTTTCAAAATCTGAATGTTTTTCCTAATGAATTTTTTAAGTCTGAAATTATTTAAATTCTAATTTTTGTAAATTAAAATAGAACATTAAATGGAAATTCAGATAATATTAAGACATAGTATGAAAAAACCTTAAAATGCGTGAGATTGTATCACTGCTTTAACTTTATTTTTACTAATTGTATTTTATACATTATGCATATTAATAAAAATTACCTTGCAACAGTTATTCCTTCAATATTATTTAACTCTTTCGGCTGTCCAGTTTGATGAAACAGTTTGAATTTTAGATAACACTTTTGAGTTTGCGATTTCAGGTAATTCTTTTTCAAATTCAAATAATTTAATAAGTATAGCTTTTTCTGCATTTGTAGTAATATGACGTATCTTTCTTAGATGATCAGTTTCAGAAGATAATAACACCTGTTATAATCCTAATGAAGTATGCTGTTGAACAGTTGATACTTGTGTATAGTTACTTATTTAGCTATCTTTTTGTTTCTTCATATTCTCAAGTTGAGTGTAAGTATAATCTCGTGAATGACATCCAGTAGCTACTCGGGTTTTAGTTTTGTATACATCCTGCAAAAGAACTTGTTTAAAGTGTGATTTGCCAGATTCATAAAAGAAGAGAATATTATTAATACCCTTCTCATTGATTTCCAGAACATTTCAAACAGATAGTGTATTGTGAGATTTGGATGATCAAAAGCAGATAATAACTTTACAACTAAGTCCTAAAGTAAATCTTTGCATGATTTAATTGCATGAGAATTATGGTTTGTTACAATATCATTAGTACAGTTAAACCTTGATATAGCGAATTCTTAATATATTAAAATTATCTTACTATAGTGAACTAGCCAATTAAATTCTTTAAAAAATTCGTTATAAGCTTATAACAAAGTTAATATCCAGATCCTTGAATTCGTTATATCAAGAGTTTACTGTATATTCTACAAGAAGAAAAGATAAGTGATTCCTTTCATTTTGAGCTACTTTAACCTTTAATATCATAGTCTGCTAGTCAGTAAGATTTCTGATAATATTTTCCTTTATGAACTTTATCCATATGTTTCAAATGCTTCATCAAAGGCTAAATAATGTCCTTCTCTTGCAAGATTTACCGAGTATACTATTTGTAACAGTTTCTGAAACTGTAGGTCATTATGAACTTGATTTAAAAATGTGTTACAGAACTTGTATACTTATACTTTTCAGCTGCAGAGAAACGAGATGCAAATGCAACCAAATTTGACGTTTGCATCCTATAATTTCCTCTCCTAATTCCAATTTTATGACCTATGAAGTATCCTGTCTAACGAAAAAAAGGTATTATATCTTTATGAATAGATTATTACCTCCTAAAATATTATCCATAGTTTCCTTTTTGCTTTTTATATATTGACATAATGCAATTCTGACTGCAATCTAAATTAATTTTAATACACAATATGTCACCCAGTAATCAATAATACGTTCAAGTTTATCTAAGTATCATACACTAAGGGTTGCTACAAGGTTGAATATTTCATATCCTGAGAATATTGCAATTAAAGTGCTGCACATATCTTTAGATATATGTCACTGTCCTAAAAGAAGCAAAACATCTTCATAAATTTTCTTATAGGATATTAATTTTCTAAAAATCATTTAATCACATGCTATCTATAGACAGCCACTTTGATGTAAGTCATCAAGATATATTTCACAACGTTTTTATTGCAATTTAGTGAATCATCAGATTTCAATATTATTATATTTGACGGTAAAATATTACAACCTGTATGTACTTGCTCAATAATTTTCAAGTGTATATCTTTCATATTATATTCATTTGCACAAGTTTCTAACATTGTATTTAATATATTTTATACATTATTAAAAGATTATCAGTAAATCGAGACTCTCCAAACAGTGATTGATTAATAGATTTATGATCTTTGATTAGGTCATTAAGAGAGATTGGAATAATAAATTGAAATACCATTCGTAATGTTACATACGATGTTTGTCATGTAACATCAAAAATATTACTATATGAGAATATAGAAGCTTTAAAATTGATGTTATCAATTACCACTAAATTCTAAATATTTAGTTTTTCAATTAAATTCTCCCTAGGATTTTTGTATGAAGCATTCTAAATTTTTCAAGCTGATTTTTATGCCGTTTAGTATAGAATATAATACATGCAGAATAAAGAATCTCTCGTAAGTATAGCAATAGTTTTAGCTTCTAGCATATTGATGATATAATATGTGAAAGCCAGATTTTCATTCCAAAAGCAATAGTTAGTATCATGAAGGTTAATAAGACAGTTGTTTTTGATATTTGATTTGTATTGATTGATTTCGGATGAAGTTCCCATTAGTATCTTTTTTTATTAATAATATTTTGTTTTTGTTGTTGTAGTATTATAATGAATACATGAAAAAAACTACAAATGATTTTAGGCAATATATCAAAGTAGCTTTCATATGAGTTTAAATTTTCTAATTGGCCAATATTTTGTTGAATTTCAAAATGCGAAAATAAGACCTCTATTCCTAATTTATCTTTCATTTTCAAAGCTTTTTCTAAAATTACTATGTGAGTCCTTTCATTTATTAACTTATTTAGTTCAACTTTTCCCAATTTCAATGCTGTTCTAATGAATAACTTGCTTAAAAGCTTTGATGCTTCCATTTTCAATAGATTTTTTTCTATCACTTCATTATTAAAAATAGTCAATGTACAAGTTATTAGAGATAGGAGTTTTTTTTGTAACTGATTGTCACCTGACTCTGCTACTAATATTATTCACATTCCAATATGTTTTAGAGTATTACCTGTATCATCACAATGTTTTTCATATTCGATACATGATATATATTTTTGGCCTTTATCTGATTTTTTTATTACAGAAATACAGAACTGAAAATGGACGATATTCTTTTAATTGAACGTGATTGCTTCATGCCTTTATCATGAAGTTAATTCTGATCAAAAAGAAAATGATTATAATATACTTCAAGCTGATAAAGATCACTCTTAATATTTTCAACTACATCTATATCTATCTCCCATGTTCCTATCATTTGTTCCAATCGTCGAAGATTTGTTATACCATTATAACATTTTATTTCACCTTGAATAGCATTCATAACTAAACATGGTGTTAGGGTCAGACTTTGTACAGAAGTCTTTTCAATTTTATATCTATGTCATCGTTTATTGTTTGAAAGGAATTATTATAGTCAGAAATTTTAGGTTTTTCAAGTTCAACCTCACTCCAATCTACATTGTCATTTTCATCACTATTTAATAGGGTTCGAGTACTTGCAAGAGCAATTTGATTAATATCATTTTCATTTCTTTCTTCAGAAGTGCTAGTATTATATTCCTCAAAATCCATAAGAGTAAATTCTGAATCACATATTTTTGTTTTGAATTATTTAAGATTTATGAATTTATTATAATAATATATAATAAATCATACAAGAAGAATTTAGAAAAGAGTTGGCATCTTTATTAACGTTCAAGGAAGGGCAAGCAAAAAGCTAAGTATATTTATCTGTTATACTATTTAAAATTTATTTATTTCTAACAGCTAATGGTCTTCTCATTAAAAATATCAGTGATAGGGTAAAGCTGATCTGAAGGTTGCTGAAATGATATATCAAATATCTGTTAATTATTGAATTAATGATATAAGGTTCAATTCAATAATGTCAAATTATTAATATTAACTGATAATTCTCCCCAAGTTTTATATCTGAATCCAGTTTACTAGCTAAAATTCCATATTTGATATTACTAATTGATGTTAAATTCCTGGAACATTGATCATCTGAGCCCAGTTTATTAGTTAAATTTCATATAGAATGTGAAAAATCATAATGGATTCAGCTTAGTAATCAATTAGCCCATAATACACATACAAACAAAGCATAGGTTTTTATTGTGAAGAACAAAAAGAGGTGAAACATTATTTTATTTTTATTTATGACTTTAACAAATTACATCACTAATTTATATTATTATTTTTATTATAGAATTAGGTCTTGAGTTGGGTAACAGCTTATTTCTAAGATTCAGTAATTCCAAGTTATCTTAAGGCTATATAATAAATTAGTTGGCTAACTGGTTAATCGTATAATAATTTGCTTTATCTAACATTAATTCCCTATAATTGATATTTACCTTGTCAATAAAATATTTTCCTTTATATTTATATTAATTTAAAAAAATTTTTTAAAAGTTAGTGTTAACTTATCAATTGTACTTTCAACTTGAATTATTAAATGGATTAGACAAATGCAATTTTTCAGAAGAAATCAATAAGTGAAGGGATAATATAAGTATAAATGTTCAAAGAAAGTCATTAAAGAGTAATAAAAATTATATATTATAAGATTAGAACATAAATTTCAAGTGGAGATTCTCTTTAAACTAAAAATAATAATGAAAGGTATGACTTTTGCAATATAATAAAAAAATGTCACTAATATATTTTTATTAGATATTAATAGATAATCAATTTCACAAATATGCGATCATCATAGAAAAAACCTTTATGAATGAAAAATTTTCATATAAAATTTAAGTGATCGACATTTAAATTACCCTATAAATAACATTTTGAACCTGTATATAAAAGACATGTCCTATGACTGTTATAGTTTTTAATATATTTTAATTCAAAAAATTCAAATGTAATTAAATATAATTTTATTAATTAAGTAAAATAGTTTTATCATATAAAAACTGGTTTGTTATTTTAATTATATCAGTTTTGTTATATTGAATGTAATTTTAATAAATATTACTAATATTACTAATTATATATTATATTTATAATTATATTATCTTTAATCATAATACTTATTTATTTTAATTTTATACGTATTTGTTATATTTCTAAAATATTCTATAATATAATTTTCAGTAAATTTAATATTATATAAACTTATATTTTGTAATATTATAAAAACTTATGAGACTATCATAAGATTATGTAATTTGTATTTTTATAATATTCTATAATTTTACAATGTAATATTACATAAGTATTATGAGTATATAACTATGCAAAGTTTACGATGTAGTACTTTATAATATTACATTGTAATATTACGTAAAACTTACAATAATAAAAAATTTTGAAATTTTACAAAAATTTATACTATGAATTCATTTATAATATTTTATATCTTTCGATAAAATGTAATTTAAAACTTTCAGTCATATAATAATTTGTAAATTTATTAAGTTTAATATATTTAAATTTATTTATATATAAATTATGCTTATTTAAAATATTTTAAAAATAAATTATAAATAATATAAATTAAAATATAAAAAAAAATATTACAAAAAAGTAGCATATATTATCATAGCAATAAATTTAAAATTTGGTTAAATAATGAATATATTTTTAAAAAAAAGATTAAGAAATAAAGAAAATAAATTGATGCTTTAAAAAATTCATATGAAAGTAAAAAAAATGAGTAGAATAGAAAAGTAAAAGAGAAACATTTAATAGAATATAAAAGTAAAAAGAGAAAAAGTTAGTATATTAGAGATAGTAAAAAAAAAAAGGTTAGTAGGATAGAGAAATCAAAAGAAAGAAAATTAGTAGAGAAATCAAAAGAGAGATAGTTAGTAAAGAAATTAAAAGAAAGATAGTTAGTAGAGAAGCAAAAAAAGAAAAAAAATAAAGAAAAAAAGTGTAGAAAAAAAAAAAAATACAGTAAGTATTTGTTAATATTAATATTAAGATAAAGAGATTTTATATCAACTGAATAACTTTTGTTGAGAAATAAAAAGGATTTTTTGTTTATTTTTTTTATTATATAGGTAATGTTAGTTAAAAAGCAGGAATCTACTTTTCAATCAAATTTGAGTTTTTTGACTTATATAATATAAATTAATTATATTGAAGATTTGCTAAAAAAATGGAGTTCTAAGTATTTTTTATTAAATTTTAATTTTTATTGCATTTAAATCTAATATTATCAAAAATTAAAATGCAACAAAAATTAAAATTTTAATAAAAAATGCTTAGAGCCCATTTTCCTAAAAAACCTCCTATATGCTTCTTTTTTATTAATTCTAATAAACATAATAATTTTTGAGATAATATCAAAAAAACTAAAAATATGCATGTTATTAATCATTTGAAATTATCTGGTGAGAAGATAATACAGTAACAGATATGCTTTGAATCTCAAAAGAAGAGTTAAAATACAAAATGATGAATATTTTTCGAAATTTTCTGCTAATCAAATAAATGTTTAGCCACCCAATTTTCAATTTTTCCCTTTTTAACTGACCAATAAAATTTTTTTTTGCAAAACTCTTAAAAAAATGATAAAAAATCTTTTTATTAATACAAATACTAAACTTTATAAATTAAATATTACAAATATGCCTTAGAATAATTACAAGATGAATATAAAGCTAATATTGATTATGATAATATTGATAATATCAGTAATAAAGATTATGAAGAGAAAATTTCACTTGTTAATGATGACTATAATAATAATACAGTTTAATCAATTTTTTTGATATTCAAATCACAGAATTTTGACAAATTTAAAATAAATGTTTATTAAATGATAAAGAAAGTAAAATATCTGATGTTTAAAAAGAATTTAATGATAAATTAACAGAACAAGATTTTGAGATATTTCAAAAAAAAACTTGAGAGTTCTCAATTATTTCAAAAATTAGATAAAATTTAGCAGAATATGATTATATTAGGAATACTTAATAGCAATATTTGAATAAATAAGACTAAAAAAATACAAACAAAATGTATTCAACTAGTGAATATTATTTTGAAAGAATTAAAATATGCATGAAGGCTTTTTTAATGATTTATAAGATTAGAAGTAATACGAAAACATTTTAGTAAAAATGATATTTGCTTTAATTACACATAGTTTAACTAATACAAGAAGTAATAATTTTTTATATCCTTTGATACAGTTTTAAATTTTTTAACATTTATAAACAATTACGCAAACAATTATAAACTTTTGTCATTAGATGCTTTTTTACCAAAATTTTTTTTTAAAAAAAATAATTAATATTTCTTTATTAAACTATCATTTTAGGAGTAAACTACTGCAATTAATTATTTACCAACAAGCAAAAATCATATTTCACTTTGGTGATTATATATTAATATTATAGAAAATAATACTAATACATATGAACATATAATAAGTATTTGAACATTTTGCTGAATTTAAAAAAATACATTTCAGGTATAAAGTTTATATCATTGCATAATGATTTATGTTTCAAGTACAAAACTACAGTCAACCCTTGATATAACGAATTTTATGTCCTGAACTTCAACTTCGCTATAGAGCTATAGTGAATTTT
>CAMKVN010000494.1:0-28043 GCA_946474995.1 Funneliformis geosporum | reverse complement strand
TCAAATAAATCATTCTTTGATTTGAATTTGATCAAATCAAATATTCAAATATCAAATCGAATTGCGGAACCCTAATATATGCTATGCTAATCATAGGCATATAGGTGAAGAATTCTGCTCAATTCTTTTGAAGTAGACTTATTATAGAATACAACGTAATTTAAGTTTTTTCTTATTAATCTCAAGCAATTAAAAAAGCTCTATATGATGTACATACTGCTAATATTTTTGTGATGTCTTTCAGTAAAATAATGAATGATTTTCTTCTGAACTTTCTTTGAATCAGCATATACATCTTCGAATATAGTTACTGTATCTCTTTCTGGAGAGAATAAATCCAGCTTTGGAATTTTATCAGGCTTTATAGTCCAAAATGTATATCTTTATGATATAGTTTTAGACTATTCACAATTATTTGATAGGCTGATTTGAGATACCTATATTTTAGCTTATTGAGGTGATGGCTAATAAGAATTAAATCATCATTTTTGATATATCTAGTATCACCTTTTTTTCCATTAAACATTCTATAAAACTTATTTTCCAATAATAAGTTTACAACTTTATTAGTTTTTCCTAAATTGATACAACCATAAATTAATATTATAAAAGACCATTAGGGTTAGATTCAATTTGTTGAATCTTTTTGCATCTTTTATTTCATCAACATGAAGAACGATTTTATCTACTGGATCAAGCTTTTTGACTTGATGTTTCTTATGATCTTTCATATTACTTAATATCATACTTTAAAAATATATTATAAAATTTTCAGAATAGGCCATTGTCTTAGCAGAAAACACCAAAAAAATAATATTTTCAGACCTAACTTGGAAAATTATCCAAGAATCCTTTCTTGATTAATGTATATCTAATAAATCTGCAGTATACAGCACTTCAATAAGACATATACCTTGCTCCTTGCATATAGGGTTTTATAATTCAATTTGATATTTGAATATTTGATTTGATTCGATCAAATTCAAATCAAAGAATGATTTATTTGATCAAATTCAAATTAATGTTTGATTCGATTCGATCAAATTCAAATCAAGTATTCAAATATTTTGATTTGATTCGAATTAATAGTAAAGCCATATCTAAAGCTTTAGGAGTGCCTCTTATTAAGAAAACTATAGTAAAAAGCGCCTCTGCAGCAGTGTATAAAATCTAAGTTAAAATTTATGTACACAAATTGATTAATTATTACTAAAATAAGAAAATCATAACATTTTCTTATGTAAAATTACCTTTTTTATATATAATTTATCTATTTTTAATAATAACTTGTGCATATTTTATGTTGTGTAATATGTGTACACAAAAATTAATATGCACATAAATTTTACACACTGCTCTGCAGCTTCAAAAATGCCTTTTTTACTAAGAAAACTATAGTAAAAAGTGCTTCTACAACTTTGAAAATGCCTTTTTTACTAAGAAAACCATAGTAAAAAATGCCTTCGTGGCTTTGAAAATGTTTTTTTACTAAGAAAAACATAGTAAAAAAATGCCTTCACAGCTTTAGAGATATTATTTTACTTAGAAAATATAGTAAAAAATGCCTCTGCAGCTTTGAAAATGCTATTTTACTAAGAAAACATAGTAAAAAATACCTTCGCAATTTTGGAGATGTTTTTTACTAAAAAACCTAGTAAAAAAATGTATTCACAGCTTTGGAAACATTTTTTTACTAATAAATTGTTACAAAGCCAAGATGGTGATTATTACTAAGTTTTCTTAGTAAAACTGAAGCTGTGATGGTGGTTATTAGTAAAACCAAAACTGCAGAGTTATTTTATTAAGTTTAATAATAAAAATTTACCTGTTACTAAACTTACTTTGTAAAAGCTATCTTTGAAATTTTTTAGTACAATTACTAATAATTTTCTTAATTAAAACTTTAGAATACTTTATTTTAATATATCATTATAAAAATTAAAAAAAAAATTTATATTTGATTTGGTTTGATTTGATTTGATTTGATTTGATTCAATCAATTTGATTCGATTCAATCAATTCGATCAAATTCAAATCGATTCAAATTGATTCGATCAAATATTTGAGTTTAATTCGATTCAATTCAATTCAATTCAATTTGAAAAAATCAAATCAAATTCAAAATTGCTTAAATATTTGATTTGATTCGATTTTAAGAAACCCTACTTGCATATATCCTACTTTATTTAATCTCGTGATTTTTGTTCCTCCAAATCTATACCCCTCTCCTATAAAACATTGAAGAATATAGTATTACTGACCATGAAATTCAAATGCCAGTTATAGTTTCTCATTATACTCATCAAGTTGCATAATGATGGTCTACAGAATAGGAATTTTTTGTCTAACAGGTTCTTGAAAATATATTGTATATTTCTTTTAGTAGTATGATGACAAAGATGGTACTACTCAAATTTCTTCATGATGTACTTTAATGGATATCCCATTGATATGTACTATCTTCACAAGACCAAAGATACATATTATGTCTATTTATTTTTTTGGTCTTTTCTAGATATTGATTATCATGTCTTTTAGCATAACCAATGGCTTAGTTTAACTCACTATTGATAGAAGAAGCATGAATGAAATTTATGAATAATATACTTTGAGATGGATACCCAACTTTTTTGGATCAACTATTAATATATATTCTTCTCGTATAAACCTGTGAGATGATGCAAATTCTCCATCAAGATAATACAAAACCAGTTCATTCTTTATAATAACAATTTTTCAGATTTTATGAATAGAAGACAAGTATGTAGGATCAGTGACCTTCTTTTGATTCTCAATTCCTCCTTCCCATTCTGCATTTACAAGCAGATAACGAATAGTATCACCTTTCTTTAATGTTATTTTATCTTTTCTAACTGGACGCTTATATTTTGTAAATGGTCTCAATTCTACTTTTTCTAATATGATGGCTTTTACAGGTGTAAATCCCTATTTTTCAATCCCTGGTTCTCAAATGAAACGTGTAGAATAATTATTTAGATAATCAATAATCATAGGCAAATACCTAATCCATACTTTTATTAATTCTGAATTGAGATATATAGATTCAACAGCATTTTGGATTGTATAGAGTATTTTTGTAAGTATCTTGTTAAAACATTCTGCAAAAGCTACTCCTTAATAAGAATATGCACTAATCATTCAAATAGTAATATCATGCCTCTTCATCAATCGAGAAGTCTTTCCCATAAATTCACTACTCCTATCATATTGTAAAAGCTCTGGCTATACAAGAGGATTATTAGGATCATCATAAATTTTTCTGAATGCTCTAGTATCTTCTGAACTCTTCTTTAATGTGAGTGGAACTGAAGTCTTATATCAGGAAATGCAGTCTATTAAATTAAGCACTTCTATATATTTTTATGCTTGTAATGATTATATATAAAGGATAGCAAATCACATTAGTATACGCAATTTGGATCCTAAATCATGTATCCTAAAGATCAGCTAGAATCATAGCATAATATCAGCTGAAATTAATCACAGATCTACTACGTCACCTAACATGATATTTTTTTTTGTAATTAACAGGCAAGAAAACAGGCGCAAAAGATAAGTATCTCAATATAAAATCTAGCACTCAATCAGGTGTAGGAGGCTAGCTTTCTCAATATAAAATCAAATATTTAAACAATTATAGAAGATCACAGTCCTATTATAGAATTTAGTATATAAATAACTCAAAAACAAAAAGAAAAGCATGGTAGTTAGATTATATAGTGGTAAAAATATAAATAACAGGAAAGGTTTAAAGGAATACCTAAAACATAAAATAGATATCCAATATAGGAAAAAAAGTAGATTATATGATGGTACAGTCAAACCTCTATATAACGATACAGATGTTTTAAGAAAAAATATTGGTATATCAAATTATCAGTATATAGAAGGCAGTCAGTAGAAAAGGGAGAAATCCAAATTTTGGTCAAAATTTATATTATTGGACTACTTGGCTGATCTCGGTCATGTACATAAAATTAGCTTAATAATTAAAATTAACAAAAATTTTGGAATTTTCACTTTTCTACTGACTACCTCCCATATTATGAAAATTTTATGTAACAATATTTGTATATTATATTGATTAATATCGGTATAATTAATAAGCCAATCAGATTTCAATAATAAATATCTTAAGAAAAATGGCAATTTTTAAAGCAATACGTTTATTACTAATATTTGAGAAAGTTTAAAGAATTTACAGATGTATTTTTTGTTAATTATGGTTTTAATTCATTTTTTTCTTTTTTACACAAAATTTTGATCATTTTTATTGCTTAATATTATATCATATTAATACTGAAAATTTGAAATAAAATTATGTAATTGTAATACATTTTAACGAAAAAAATTTGATTTTATTTTTTTTGAATAAAAACGTAGTAAAGATACTATATAGATTCTAAAATTGTATCTTATATGCAATTTTTGTCTTCTTTACAAGTTTATTTAGGGAGGAAATTGATGTTTTCAATACAGATTTCTTTGTAAGTAACTTTTAAAAATACAATATGTAAGTTAAAAAATGGAATTTAATTCCTTTTGACCCTAAGCAAACTTGTAAAGCGCATCCTATATAAAAAATGATTTCAAAAGTTAAAGGGAATTTAAGTTGTTTTACAAAAATTTTGCGAAAACTAATCTAACTATTTTTAGATAAGATCAGCAAAATTCATAGAGTGCCAGCATCATACTTACTGTATTTGATCTCCTTATGTATCATTTTATACTTCCCCCTTCTTATACTCCTAATATAATTTCTCCGACTTCTGAACACATACATATATTACACATTATTGCAAATAAGTTGTAAGTACAAATTTTCCTACCGGGATATTATACCTTCAGCTAAGAATCTTCCCAACATATCAAATAGACTTATCAGTGTCCCGCAATAAGTTTCATCCAATTTTTTTATTTTTTTTATTTTGTAAAAAAAAAGAAAAAATAATTGATCAGATTCATAAGCAGTTAGGATGCAATTTGACATGCTTGGATACTATCTCATCAATAGTTAGATAGCCGAATTCTAATAAAATTTAAGAATTGGTAGTTGGTTGGTTTATGTGGAAATATTATGATTACATGAATTAAAATACTTATGTCAACTAGTTTTAGTTATTTTTTGATTAATAACAAATTTTTGATTAGTTGTGACATGTAATTTCGAAACTCATAAAAATTCCCTTATCTAAGGACCTTTATGTTTGAAAAATTATCCCCAACAAACGTTTTAAAATCTTTTGCCAGAAACAAGTTTGTTTCCTTGTTTAGGAAATTAATTAAACATTTCGGGATACAATGAAGCTGCGCATAAAGTAAGGATCTTCAACACATGAAACTCTCGAATTTTCTTATAAATTCATTTCCAAAAAAAAAAAATATCATAAAATATTTATTCCATTCTTCTATTTTTTTTTTATTTTTATTTATTTTCCCTTCTTGGTTGTTACGATATTTCATTCCTTTTAAACAAATAAATACAGCTGGACTGTAAAAAAGAAAATTCCCTTCACTAAAAATATATATAATAATATAAACAAAATACACAAAAATATGTTTGCGAAACTTACCAAATTTTATAAACATAAAGATTTGTGGAGATACGTCTCTATATTATTAGTATCCTTGTCCCTAGCATTTTACATTTTTATGTTGATTGGTGCACTGACTAGAGGTGTTTATATAAGTCAATTCACTTTGGATAAGAATATCACCGGAATAGAAACTGTAAAATTCTCCCTTTTCGATTATTTTTGTGTCGATGGTGATATTAATTGTATGAAAGGTGAGGTTCTTCCCCAAGGAACATTTATTTTCTGTGGAATAACGCTGTGAAATAAATTTCTAATAAATTTTTTTTTTAAGTACCAACTTTCAATAAAATCCAATCGGGAGAAATAGGAAAACGGGATGTAAAAGATGAACTTAACTCTATGGAAGTTCTTCGAAAGATATTAGAAGCTTTCGTGAAATTCGGTCGTAATTTAGTTTACCCCATCCTAGCCGCTACTGTTATAGATATTATGACTTTGATATTATTAATAATTAATTTAAAAGTTCAAAATATTAACGTTTTATTTTATTCTGTGATTCACATTTTAATCCTTACATCGATCATCCTTAATATAGGTTTTATACTTAGCATTTCAAAACTCTTGATAATTTTTGATGTAGTTAGTCTTCGTTCTTTTCCCAGTATTATAGATTATCAGACCGGACCTGCTCTTATGTTATCAGCAAGTAGTCTTAATTGCTTAATCATCGTCCTTAAGATTACGCGAGCTCATAGTTTTGGTAATGAAAAAGGAATGCAAGAAGAAAAAGAAAAGGAGCCCAACGTTGACACTTGTTAATGGTTTTAGACTGATAGAATATATATATTTTTCTTTATTTATTTGTAATTTCGTAGCGGAAGAAGAGAAAATAATAATAGTAATAATAAATAAACTTGGAATATTTAACTTCAAAGTTCTTCATTCTCCAATATAACCCAGATAACTCCCTATTCAAAACAAGAATCTAATGTTGATGAAGTTGAAGGAGCATCCAGCTTGTTACTTGTTAAAAAAAAATCCTTCAAATTCATATCTTTTATTTTTTTACCTTGAACTACTTTCCTTTTTTTTTTAAAAAAAAATAATAATAATACATGTCATAGTAAGATAATGACATGATGTATTTTCTGAGAAATTATTATAAATCCTTTTTTTTTTTTTAAAAAAGAGCAAAACTTTTCATCATTCCAAAATCAAATCCCCCCTTAGTGTGACAAATCAATACTTATGTTAACAAATTTTCTAAAGATTTGATTTTTTGATAAACTTCACCGTTATCCGAAAAACGAAAATTCATCGCTTTGAAAAAGTAAGGCTAAATAAAAATCATCCGTTATATCTTTTAATACGGTCGCAAATAAATTTAGTATTGTTTTTATAAAGTCACAAAACACGCGGAAATAGATGCATCAAAACTTGGCGTTTTCGATGATCCAAAAGATTTGGCACTCAAGAAAAAAAAAAGAAGGTTCAGCCTGTTTATCCAATGAAACGCATATTTCTATGTGAAATAAAGAACCTTCTACTAAGAATTTGGAAGTTTTACAATCGCCATTTGATGAATGCGTGGGTAAATTATATATAATACAATTTATACGATAACGAGTATAAAAAAATTTAAATTAAAAAAAAAAAGTCTTTCTAATAAATAATACATAAATATATCATATGTAATTATTTATTTTATTTACATTTCATTTTATTTACACTTTATTTGTTTGTATACACGTATTTAATTAATATAATAACGAGCGTATCATCGATTCTTTGTCCGTAATAAACGCGTTTATGGCAAATGGATTGAAGGATGTCTTATTGTCCCAAAACAATTTTTAAAGAAAATTCTTACATTCCAAAACATTCTTTGATTAAATAAAAAAAAAAGAAAGAAAGAAAACAGGAAAAGCGCTTACGATGTTGATCTACTTCTGTCAAATTAACAATACAATATAATACGTTTATAATTACATTGAAACAATACTTAAAATAAAAAAAACCGAACTGCAAATTCATACCTTATTAGCAACGTGATATAATAGTAATGTCACGACATAGCGGTTTTTTTTTTAGAAAACAAGGTAGAGAAAATTTTGTATTATAACCAGAGGCAGTATATTTGGTGTTTCACAAGACGTTTTGGTTGATATGACCAAAACAAAGCATAACGATAAATTCAAATGTCTTCCTTTGTTTTTATTTTTTTTTTTTTATAAAAAACAATACATTTGGCCGTTGTATTAAAATCCATAAAACGAAATCAATTGGTTTCAATGAAATTGATGTAACTGATGAAATATTAATTGAATCCTTATACACCATTTGATTTTTTATGTTAATTCATTATTATAATTAGTAAGAACCATCCAAATATTCGGTAAATGCACCCGATATGATGATATAATCATATTCATTGTTTATGACAATCCTATTTTTAGTTAATAAATATAAAAAAAAACAAAATTGTTTATTTTTATCCTGTATTTCCTTCTCCTTTTTTTCGAACAAGAAGGATTATTGTCTAAAATAATTTAATTATATATATCTATTACTGTAAAAGTATCAAAAAAAAAAATTTCCTAAGGAAAAAGATATTTCCAGAAATAAGAGAAATGAATGAAATTTATTTTTCATTCATCATGCAACAAATTAAATTTTTTTAAAATAAAAAAAAGCTAAATTTTGAAAAAAAAAAATTTTTTTATATATAACGGATTTGATGTTCAAATTAGGTAATTTTGTTTTCAAAACATTTACAGAGCTACAAATAAAAAGAGGTTATGTTTGTTCTGATCCACATGATTTTTAATATAATGTATTCACAAATAAAGTATCACAACATCAATCATCACATATTGAAAAGGTACGCGAAAATTTATATGAAAAAAATTTTTTTTTTTATTGAAGAAAGCAAAAATAGAACCACAACAATAAATGAAAATAATAAAAAAGAGAAAATATAAACGTTGATGCATAGACTAAAAAAAAAAGAGATAGAAAAAAAGGAAGAGAATTAACAAAAAGTAAAATGAGTTTAATACATGGAAAAATTTGATTGTGTGTCAAAAACGTTATTGTAAAAATATATTTGATCATTTTGAGGAGCAATAAGCTGCCCATGAAATTCCGGGTAAGGATTAAGATCTATACAGGCATTATTATTTGATTGATGATTCGAGAGAAAATAATTGTCCATTAGATCAAAATTAAAAGTGGGTGCGGAGGTCTGATATATAGAAGAAAGCAGAGGAGAAGGCGTAGGAGAAGGAGATGAAGAACAAGGAGGAGTTACTGATGTTCCTTCTAAATGCTTACTTTGTAAAGGTGTACTTGTTGAAGGGGCTATTGCTGTCGCTGTTACTTTCGATAGTCGTAGAGGTAAAGAGTAAGGGCTGTAGGAAGGTGATTCTCCTTCTTTCAAAGAAGAAGATGGGGACGAGGTAAACTTTTTATAAATTGAAGAAATCCTTCTGTAATGAATTTCGTAAACGTGATCTGCCAACTTTTTATAAACATCTTTTTCTTCAGGCGAAGCGTTTTTCCATAAAATGCTGGTAACCTTACTTATCACACGCATGTTTGAAGTTCCTTTGCGGTTTGATTCTTCATGAACATTTTTCCTACAAAGCAAGAAGGCGTTTGGACACCGCTTTGGGCGTCGGAACGATAATTTCGTTAAATTATCGGATGAAGGAATAAATGTTTCTGGGTTATTATACGATGGTGGGAAAATATTTCTTCTATCCAGTCTAACGATTAATGACAATGCTAAGTCTTCTATCGAAAAGTTGTGAGTAGTCATGATTATCGAAATTTTAATTTTTAATTTTTTTATTTTTTTTTTTAAAAAAAAGTGATGCTTAAGTTTAAGAGGTGTAATTTGAAAAAAGGTGAGGAAAAACTCTTAATTTGAAACTTAGATTATTCTGAAAAGATTGGAATCTAGTGAAAAAAAAAAGGAAAAAAGAAAATGTCTTATATTTATATAAACTTTTTTTATTACTTTTTATACGAAGGTTAATTTTAAAATATAAAAGTTTACAATATAAAATATTTTACTTATATTATATATATATATTATACATTTTTAATTAAAATTGATTTTATTTAACAAACAATGAACATGAACGTTTATTTATAAAAAAAAAAAAAGACCATATGTATTGTATTGTATTGTATATATATATACATATATTTTAAAGTTTACTAAAAAAAGAACAGTTTATTTTGATGTGATAGTGATGATTAGTAAAGATGTGCTACCTATCTACCTATATTAAGAAGATCGTCTTTAATAATCTACAAATTAATCAACAATCTACACCGAGAAAAATTATAAAATTATCGGAAATTATGAAACTGGCATGAAGTGAGATTTTTTTTTTGACTCAACAAATATTAGTAATAGTCAAAATTAATAATGTTAATGTATCGCAAATCTAAATATATGTATTTAACCAACGCAACACGAAAAGCACACAAAAAAAAAAAAATCTTCAAAAGGAAAAAAATCCGTAATAAATGGATGAAATTTGTATTAAAAAGTTTGGAACTGGTCCGTCTGCTCGGTTAATCGGTTAAAAGATTTGTTAAATGGTTAAACTTAATTTCGGAGCATTATAAAAAAATGTTTGAACATTTTTTTTTTTTAATTAGAAAATAGCGAGCAAATCATTCTTATTGTAATCATCCAAAAAGGAATTTTCTGCCAATATATATATATATATATATATTTTTATTATTATTTTCTCTTCACCAAAGAAAAATCAAGAAGGACTTTTCCTTTCTTATTAATTCTAACGAGGGATCATTCACCTAATACCAATTTAGAAGCTTACACAAGGTTAATTAAATCGGATGAAATTCTCCATTAAGTAACCATGAACCTGCCGTATTATCCTGCATTTAATTAAATGCACATTTTATAATTGTTTGTCATTATGTAAACAGTATGAAAACTTTCGGCCAAATATTATATTTTTCCAGGCAAATAAATAAAATAAATAAAATAAATAGTACCTTCATCACTAGCGCGATACAATAATCAGCATTACAAAGGTTAAAGTTGTTTTAATTACATCTTGTGTTCATTTATGTTAATTTTTCTACTTTATTGATAATCAATCAAATGACTCGACACGTATTGACGTAACGATTTCTTGATTTCTTCATTAACATATCTTAAAAATAATGTTAACCTCATGCAACCTCTTCCTAGATATTAAGACGGTATCAAAAATTCGAGCTGTTTAATTATCATAAAACGCAATAAAAAAAACCATAAATTTATTTTCGCGCTGAACTAAAATAACGTAGCACTAATAGGATTTGCGGTAATGATACGCTACTAAATAAATACAGTTTAATTTTCTGTCCATTGAAAAAAAAAATTAACCGAGATTAATTTTATGGACAATCATTTAATTAAATACATTTTTAATGTAACCTTAAAAAAATTCTTCCGTGAGACGCATGTTTCTATATGACAAAATTACCTGGATGTGCGGTACATAAAATTAATTTATTTTATTTTTATTTTTTTATTTTTTTTTTTAATCTAAGGGAAAAAAAAAAAGTTTAATAATTATTAAAAGGTTACATGATGTCAAATAAAAAAAAAAATAAAAATAAAATAAATTTATTTATGTATTAGCCTGCATATAAGTTTACATTTCACTTGTACGGTAATGAAACCATTCATCGAATAATCGGGTTTCTTCCGTCTATTCTAAGGGTTTTAGAACGATTTATAATTCTATTACCAAATATTTTACATATTTGACATAATTCATTTCATTGATCTTGATGTATGTTTGTCAAAATCCGAATTCGAAAAATCTGAAACAAGGGGCATTTGGTAGGGATCTACTTTAAACATATTATTTATTATGTAATATGATATTAATAACAAAATATTTGACGAGTGACTACATGATTACGTGGTTACATTTGAAATTTTTACAATTACATTAACGGCTATTGTTTCATCCAAGTAAAAATCATATAACAAAAAATAAATATAAATGAACTTATCAACTTATTAATTTCAAGGAGATACAACATTTCATTTGTAGAATGTCTGCATCTTCTCAGCCACAAAATTTGCATCAATAGCGATAATGGTTTTAAGCCTCTCCGAAATATACGTTCCACTTTTTCTTTTCGGTTGTCACGAATACGCATAAACCTTTATTCCCACCGTTATAGAGATCCAGAATTAATAAACATTTAAGATATTCATGTAAATTTAAACAATCCTTTACGATCAAACAAAATCATCACTTACTTGCATGGTTTCTTAAAATCCAATCCTGAAGAAACGAAAAAGATCAACGTTAAGCAATTTCATACAAGACTCACTTATGTTCTTTAAACATCTCTAATTCTTTATCAAGTACAATAGGAAAGAAAGAAAAAAAGAGCCTTTTCGATATGGGTCGATTTAAAATTTTGCGTTGGAGAATTAGAGAGTACCATTAGTTAAAGCTTTGTACTAAGTATTTTTGTCTTTTGATATATTAAAATAAAGTTTATAAATTGAGTTATGAAAATTTTATAATGTAAGATTTCATTAATTAGATTTCGACCATCATAACCTAAAAAAATATTAAAAAGGATCTGTGAACTGTTTCAGATTGGACATCAATGAAACAATTAACGTTTGGCGTAGCAAATACATGCGATTTGATGATTATAAATTATAATTTATTAGATTTCGAAAAAAAAAAAAAAAAAAAAAACCAAGATCGTGTATTTGGTTTGGGTTCAATGAAATCAATGAATCATAATGATGTAAAAGGTAACCTGAAGAATAATGTGATAAAATTATTATATTTTACATACATTTAAATAGTCAAGATATACATGTTAATTTCTTGTAATTTAGATTTGTTTCTTCCACCCTGTAAGAATGAAAATTCTTTCGGTTTACCTGTTCTTGTTATCTAGCCAAGTGTTGATGTTTAGGATATCTCTCATACGCATGGTAAGTGAGTAGTATAACTTTCCGCATGATCAAAGGCAAATATATATTTCCAAAATGCTAGACCTTACTTGGTTCATAAGCCGAGCAGGGTCTTGATCATGTTGCTAATAATCGTTTCAAATCTTTATACGATTGATTATGGTTTCAATACCCATAAAATTATTTATTTGTAATATCAATGACTAATGATAAAATGCAAAACTTACTCAACTTTCAAAATTCGAAAAAAAAAGATTTTCAAAAAACGTGAATTACAGAAATGCTAATGAAAAACTTAGATTGTAGGAAACGTATAGGCTTTTCGAACCATTGGTGTTGGAACGCGAGTTGGTGGTAGAAGGAAGAGTTTATCTGACTTACTTCTTAAAGATGTTTGTTTGCATTTGATAATATATCAAATAAAGAGAAAGGCAGAAGAAGATATTGGTGTTATTAGTTGTCATTATTATTCAATCATTTACTTATATATTTATTAGGGATTAATGAAAATGTAGAAACAAATGACATATAACAATTATCAAACTTTTGAGATCGCAAATCATTTTTTACATTCTTCGTGTAACAGATCCGACAATCTTCCACTTATAGAAGGTTGCACATAAGTTTAATATAGAAATGTCAATTATTTATTTGTACTACTTATTTTTTTTTTAGAACGCCGCATATATCAAATCATCAATGAAATGACACCCAGTCATAATGATTTTGGGAAGGTATTTGTTGAGTAAAGAACAATCGAATTAGTCTAAATTTTATGATTTTACGAAATTTTATAATTCAAAATTTTCATTGTAATTTATCTCGTGACGCATCGTTCTTTGATCGAAATAGGACACATCATTTATAAAACAATGAACAATGAACATGAGTTTGTAAATGACTTATATTTGGCTAGAAAATTATGATATCAGTTTTCATCTATCAAGATATCTTTGAATTCTTCTTTTTATTAATTATAAAGACAAATGATAATATGATAGAAACGAATCAATTCAGCATTCAAATTTTACAAATGTAAACATGATCGTCAAAATATTTTTAAAAAAAAACAAAGCAAATAACAAATTTTTAATACATTTAAACATTCAATTGTGATTAAAAAACAATTCTATTATCATCGATGTGCGAATTATAACATAAATAAAGTTGATTCTTCATCATTTCTTAGATACATACGAACCAAACCAATAAGAATGCATTCAAATCACGTATTAATAATAAGAAATACAAGGAAGATTAGGAAATATAATTATGAAAAAAATCACCTTTTTCCTAGACAGATCGCGAGACTTCCTCCACATATTACAAATGATCCATTAATACAGCAATTTTTTAATGGTGGTTCCTTTAATTAATTTTACCTTGAAGTTGTGCACTCACTTTTTTTTTTATAAAACATAAAAGCTATGTCGAGAAAAATGGTTTCGAAACTGACGAAATTGACGATAAATTCAAAAAATTTTTAAAAGGATTTTCTTTCACTATCATTGTCTTTCTTGTAGAATATAGATTTAGATACTTGTTTATAATAATTGGAATCTCTAAATAGAACGAGTTTAGCTTCTTATATGTGAAATTCATATTACAAAACGAAATTTTTTTATCATTTTTATAATACCGTACACAAAAAAAAAAAATTCGACTCTCATACAAAGATTTTAAATTATTTGATTATTAAAGTTTCTTAGCATATCATTAATTTTAATGCTACATTAATCTAAAAAATATCTTATTTTTAATAAAAAAAAACGCATTATTAAGATTTTATTAATTTGGATTAGGATTATTCCAATCTTTATTTATAATAAAAAAATTTCTCATGTACAAATGATAAATAAATATCATAAATTTTCTGGTTATATCAATTCAAGCTTCTTGTATAAGAGAATAATCGAGGTCTTGAAGAATAAAACGAAAATTACAAGTAAAAATAAAAGTGAAAAAATGTATAACAAAAACTTTTAACTTTATTTAGTTCAACTAAATGTGATTAAAAAATCCAAAATCGGCTAATGAAATTTTTTGACACAGAAACGATGAGTCATTTTAATATATCCATCTTATCAAAATAAATAAATAAAAATAAATAAATAAAAATTTTTTTAGATCAAGATCCCATGTGAATCCTAACCTTAAAAATTATATAAATGTTACCTATATATATATTTATTGTCCTATTTTCAAAAAAGACCGAACAAATTTTTTTTTTCCTCGGAACATTTAAAAAAAAATAAATTAATCCTTAATTGCCGTGAATTATTATGATGAATTTGCATTGTTCACGTCAAGTCAATTTTTTACAAATAAACCATTCATTGAAAAATAAATTTCGAATTCGACCTTTACCTTATTTTTCCTCACAGAATTCATTTTTCCAAAGTACTCTATCAACTTCATCAATAAATAAAGCAGAGACAATCCAATTAACTTCAATATATCATAATATAAGGACAGTATTATCCAATTCAACTTCACCACCACCACCACCACCAATACTTCCACCTACTTTATCATCATCACCATCTCCCTCATCGTCATCATCTTCTTCCTCATCCTTCTTGTCATCATCGCCTTCAAAAGCAATAAAATCCACAGTGCAATCTCGTGCATATTCTCCGCAACATTTTTATAAAAATCGAATCCTTGATCAATATGTTTCCCAACAAGTAAATACGATTACATTACGACAGCTTGTCGTATTTGGACGTAACCTTACAGAAGAGAGATTATTGAGAAGTGGTAATTATGTTAGAACGGAATTACCAATTAGATTGGCGCATAGGATAAGAGATTTTCAGAATTTACCTTTTATCGTGGGTACAAACCCCCATATTGCGATGGTATATGATTTATATTGGTCAGCGTTTGAAAAATTAAGAAAATTTCCAACAATAACGAATTTGGATGAAAATGATGAATTTTGTGATACCGTTAAGGGATTGTTAAAGGATCATTTGGTCGTTATTCCTCAATTGGCTATGGGTATATCAGAATGTTCTCAACATTTGCATCCCGATCATCTTGACAGATTTATGAACACAATGTTCAGATCAAGAATCTCTAGAAGAGTTTTGGCCGAACAACAAATTGCCCTTACTGAAAATTGGAATGATCCCGGTTATGTTTATGGACAGGATGGACATGATGGTTATATTGGAATTGTGTCTACTCAATGCAATTCTGGGGAAATTGTTGAAAGGTGTGCAAACATGACGAGAAATTTATGTAGAACAATTTACAAAGTTGAACCTCCTCAGATTATCGTGGACGGTCATGCGAACACCACCTTTGCTTACATACCTGATCATATTGAATATATACTTTATGAATTATTAAAAAATTCTATACGTGGGGTTATGATGAAATTTTCTCCCTCTTTAAAAGATGTTTCTGAATCTCCTGAATTTTTACAAAAATTTCATAAATTTCAACGCCTAAAATCTCTTGAAAATAGTATGGATTCCTCATCTACATATCCTCCGATTTCTGTTACAATTAGCTCAGGTTCTACAGATTTATACTTTAGAATATCAGATCAGGGAGGTGGAATTTCTGATGAGATTTCTCCTCATATATGGTCATTTGCTTCTACTTCAACTTTAAATAATAAATTTGAAAATTTTGCTCAAGTACCTCAAATGGCTGCTAAGGTACATGAATATGAACAATTGATCATCCCTCCTACTTTACATTTAGGAATCGGATTACCCATGAGTAAGGTTTATACTGAATATTGGGGAGGTGGATTAACTTTATTTACTATGGACGGTTATGGTACCGATGCTTATGTTAAAATTTCTAGACTTGGCAATAGAGAAGAAAATTTAGAGTAATTCTTTTAAATAACAATGACAAATTTTAATTATTTTTATAATTTTTTAAATATATTTATTTATTTAAATTCGAATAATAATAATTTAACGAGCAAAACAAAAAAAATCCTCTCAATTGATTAAATTTTTTACGATTTGTGAAATCAATTGTCATTATACATTATATCACATCTCCATTTCAACATCGTCAATCTTCGCATTCTTATCATTAACAATCGACGATGATTTCACAATTGTTCCATCTAACCCTCCTTTCCATAACGTAGTTGTGTTCCATTTGGGAAATACCCGTTTGTATAAATTCATCATCACAGTGTCCTGTTGTGTGAGTGGTGAATCAAATACACATTTCATATATCCATGTGTACCTAAACTTTCTTTAATATGTCCGGTACGTCCATATTTGGTTGTTAATTGTACAGGCTTAAACCATAATACATCCTCTACATACATGAATATAAATAAGTTGGAATTAATTGGTTATTAATAAAATTAAAAAGTCGATGTGAATTGAAATATAACTTTACCAGGATTGAAAAACATGTATCGAATAACAGCGGATTTTTTATGAATTTTGTATGGATGTCCTGTAAGAATAATACGTTTAGCATTTACTCTCTTTGGATCCGAATTCAAAAAGCTTCCTGTAGCCACAAGTATTGGAGCTATTGTAACGGAAAAAGACTATTATAATTATTTCGCATAATAAAATAATGTTCATATTGATAAGGTCAATTTATTTAATGAACAAACCATTAATATCTCCGGTATCTTTAAAAAGCATAATAGGTGAATGACCAAATTGCACCGGTCCATATATCGTAGCAATACAAGTTCTTCCAGGGTTAAGAAATCGTTCAAATTTATGAACATTATTCGTTCCTTTTCCTCCTTGTGTGTTTTGTGAATAAATTGGATTTACTAAATATCTGCGAAATCCACAATGTAAAATAAGTGGGTCCTTTAAAATTAAAAATTTATATAATTAATAAATAATAAACTGATGATACAGATAATATTTGACATTCAAAATTTATAATTACTTTTGATTTAATTGGTTCTTTGTAATCTGTGTTTCTTGTAACAACAAAATTCATTACAGAAGTTCTGTGTTCATATTCCAGTAATCCAAATATATTGAATGGTCGAAATGGATCGTATGACTCTAAAAGTAAATGACTTTTAGGATAAGAATTTTTTTAAAAAATATAAAAAAAAAAAAAAATGTTTTACCTGCTACTTCCTTTGGAACATTAGATAAATGTAGTGTTATTCGTGCACCCTATTTGAATAGATAATAAGTCTAACGATTCCAATAACGGGTAATTTATTTGAATTTAATTATACTACTAACCTTAATTCCACATCCACCAACAGCAGCTTCATTTATAACTCTGTGTTTTGTCCTTTGATAATTCTCAAATTGGAAAATACGAGCATAATCGACTGGTAAATTTTCCATTGGATCCCACGGTGAAGTACGAAAACTTTCCAAGCCTCGGTATCTTTGAAATCGAGTACGAGCTGTAATACCTAAAGGTGTATCTCTTTCATCCGGAAACTCAAGATCATCACGACGTTGTTTTTCACGATTGGCCAAGAATTCTTTTAACCTATTAGAAAGTCGAATAGAAACTTATAAATGTAACCAAATTGTTATTCACTATAAGATTTATTAATACTAACTGCCTAGCTTCTTCCTCTGGGTCCAAATTAGGATCATTCAAACTAGTTGTTCTTGTCTCAACCTCAATTTCCTCATATTCTCCCTCACTATCATTGCCGACTTCTACATGAGCCAATAGTTCATCTTTTTCATAAGTCATATCGACATCACCATCTTCATCCGTGTATTCTTCATCTTCTTCATCAGATCCAGAATCTAAGATCCATGCTGCTTGATATGATGATGTTCCTTTCGGTACACGTTTCATAATTTTTTTTGGTGTGGTACCAGGAGGCGCATCCGGCATATCATCTGAACGCATTGATTCTGAATTTACTTTAAAGCGACATGATTTCAAATATTAGAATTAATGTCGAATTTTATTATTTAAAATTGATCTTACCTTCCATTCCGCCCATTTCTTCTTCAGTTGGCCATGTTTGCTCATTTTCCATAAAAGTCGGTTCATTCTCTGAGATAAGCGAATCCTATATAAAAATTGTATGTAATTTAATTAAAATATTCGTAAAAATAACTATCGTATCAAATTACATGTAATATAACAAACCTGTAATTTTGGATCAGCCACATGCAAAATTTGAAATTTCTCTTCCTACATTAAAGTATTTTTAGTAATTTCAAATTATTAATAATATGATATTAAAGATCGAATCATTACCGAATCTTTATCATCGTCTCTTTTCCTAGAAGCAGTGATCTAGATAAATAATTGGTTAATTTTACGCGTAAATCATATTGAAATCAAAAAAGACGCGATAACAACCGCTTTTTTTTTTTTAAAAAAAAAAGATAATTATTAAATGCCTCGAACCTGTTTCAATTGAAAATCACCAAAGTTCTGCAAATGCACTAAACGATTTGCCGAAAATGGTACACCTCTAGAATAGCCCGTAACCTTTAGAGTCCCGAAATTCTATTAAAATTAATAAAACATTTATTAATTCTTTCAAAGGTATTTATAATCAAAAAACAATCATAAATATTTACATCATCATTTGGTTCATAAATCAATTCTTCAGTCAACATATATGGACGAATATCTCTCCATAAAACTTGTTTAGGACGTTGGGTGCAAATTGTCCTTAATACATTAAGTGCGTCCTATAAAAAATGTTAAGTTAAAATTAAACTTTAGTAAAGTAAAATAATTTCAAATATCATAATGAATTTACCTGAATTTGATCTGCAGAATGAATTTTTTCTTCATCGGGGAAAAAATGGTTCATATAACTAAGTAAAGATTTCTTAACATCGTTACGCTTCTTTTGTGAAATTTTTTCCATGTGCTAACAATTATCAATTTTATAAATAAAAATACACACATTATAGATTAAGAGATATATAAATATTGAACCAACCATAGCAGTAGTTATAACAGTGGGCAATCCTTGAGATTGTATAGCCTTTAAACATGATTCACCAAATTGATCAACTTCGACTTCAGCTGATACAACAAATAATACATAATCCGCGATTTTACAAGCATCCAAAATGTCAATAAAATTCCTTTCAAGAAGGATGAATTGGATTGTTTGTTTAAACCTTTCAGCACTGTAATCAGAATAATTAATTAACTTTATGATTGTCTTCGTATTTAATAATCGAAATATAACTAATCTATATCATTACTTCATATGAGCAATGCCTTTTAAAATAGACGGTTCTTGTAAATCAATACTGCTATAAATGGATTTTATAGCACTATAAGAATTTACATCGGGGCATAATGGTATCACGGCCTACATACATGATTTAAAATGAAATTCATATGGTGAATCGTTAGTACTAAATAGTTATTTGAGTCGAAAAAATAAATTTATTTCCCAAATAAGAGAAACATACCACAATTTTAGGAGTTCCATGCTTGCCTTCGAAAAATCTGTTCGTTTTCAGCACTTCTTCTCTCTTTTTTTGTTGTTCCAATTTCGCCGCATTACGTCTATCAACTCTTGAAATTGAACGCGTATTTGCACTCGAGTGCTTTATAGCTTTTCTGTTGACTTTACCTAATGAAAAAATTCAGTATATTATGTCATGCAAATTGAAAAAATTTTTTTTTTGTAAATTACCGAAAGCAGAATTTCTTTTTAAAGAAACTACCTTTTATTTTGTCTTTAATAGCTCCTTTTGTTGCATGTTTAGATTTAAATGGCTTATTTGATTGTTTGAGTGAGCCTGCCTTATGATGAAATGGCTTTTCGTTTAGCATTTTATATATATGATATCAGAAAAGTTATTTCGATAAACTTTAGATGAAAAAAAATTTTTTTTGAGTATCAAGTTACTCTATATATAATTTTTTTTTGTTATTACATAATTCATATCGTTCTGATTAAAATTACCTAATATATTTTTAAATCCCAAATCTGGATGAAACCCACATTTTTTTTATACCGAAATAACGCCTCTCGTCGAATTTAAAATTTTTGAATCGTTTGTATTTAGCTTATTACTGAAAATATAGAATTTTTTCATTGATTAAGACGAGTAGGGTTCTAATTCTGATCCTGTTTCATCGTCGCACCTTCCTTTGCGACTTCATGAGGCATATTAAACATGTGGAGATACACGAACTATTTTTAGAGAACTACGAAAAAGAAAAAAGAAAATATTAAAATATAAAACATAAGTAGTAAAAACAAAATTATTTTCGTATTTTATACTTAATCGCAATTCGCAGATAACATCACTATAGTTACTAAATTATGGTAAAACTTATAGTATCTATAAACCATCGAATTTTTTATTAAATTGTTGAAAAAGTTAGAAAAAATTTTATTTGTCTAAAAATGCCACCACAAATGCTACCAACACCTCCACCAACTCCATGGTATTATTTTTTATTTTATTTTATTTTTTATTATTTATAAAGAAGAAAGTACATACCGTATATGAGTACCCATTTTGAATAGAAGTAGTATCGGATTACGATTCATCTGCATACCAAAGAGATATAAAGCCGAAAACAATTCCCTCCCACCACCCACAATACTTTCCGATGAAATTGGAAATAAATGGATGCTTTAGTGTCTCATCATAGATTCTATTTCAGTTAATTTACGTTGATGTTTTGAATAGTACCATGCATAATGTTGGCTGATATTTGATATTTTGGTCAATATTATGTTTTGTATAGTTCCAGGTAATACTCGATCTTTTGAAGAAGACCAAGGACACCGTGCAGTGCTATACGGCAGTGTTGGCATTTGGCAATTTGGCCGAGGTTAGCCATTAGCCATGGCCAAAAGTCTTTTAGTTATAGCCAAATGCCATTACTGCTATACGGTAATAGGAAGAAGGTACCCTTGATAAAGGTACCTTAGAGATTATTTCAGAGCACTTGGCGCAAGTTTCCTCAAACAAATCATAATCAAGGGATCACTATCATCGGTCATGCCACATGAGCAATATAGTGCCTCTCTTGTCAATTTCTTTCATACGAGTCCGATGGGTAATCGACGAAAATCCGACTCTTCACGAAGAATGTCCTCTAGGAGATTTTCAATTTATTTAATGCAATTAGTTTAATGGCTCTATTACGTTTTGAATAAACACTGTAAATATCACGGGTTTACGTAGTGATAAATTTTCCACATTGTCCACATTTTTCACATCAGATGGGACTTCACTGTCGAATGTTTTAGCTGAACTCTACACTAGAATGCAAAGTAAAAAATAACTATAATATCACACCTGCTTTTATAGCACTTGTAAAATTTCGCAGGATAAAGCAATCCAAGATCTTCATTAGCAATTACGCATTACAACCCCATCATGCGAAATATCTGATTGCTGAAAAAAATACTATTTCGGTTAGCTTTGATAATAGCGTGACCGAGACATGACACGCAAAAAATAAAGTCTTAGAAAATATAATGCGAAATATAACATAAAATGTGAAATATATGCCAATTCAGGTGAACTTTATTTGATATTACTATCATTGCTTCAAAGTGACTATACATTTGTTGAGTAAGAGAACTCTTCTTGATTCTCTCTCACATAAACTTCTATTGGAAGATGATGATTTTTGTTTCCCGGTTATGTGATAAAACATTGGCATGTAGCAGTTTCTCGGCTATTTCTAAGTTATTGACAAGCTTGAGGAATTTTTTAAAATTGATTTTTTCATTTTCAACAACTCCTGGATGACAACGTTGTCAATGACTTGATTATTTCCGCCAGCTACCATTTTAGCCTTAAGAAAGTTGCTCTCAACGGTACTGAACACAGCTTCACGAATCTCTAAAAGCAAAATATTTAAGTGTGATGAGAACGTTCACACAACGGTCATGTAAAATACCATCATCATTGTCCAGATAGTAAAATGCTCTCTCACCTTCGAATGTCTTGCCCGTTTTTATCTCATCACCATATGTCTTGAGATCACAAATCCGGCCACCTACGAGTTCGATGAGTTGATTGGCGTACTTTTTCTCAATGTCAAGTTTGCAAAGGAATGTTAGTGCATCTTCGTTAGTTAGATCTCCGATGACAATGGGATTTGGATAAGCGCATGACCACGATGATCATTCTAGAGTAGCGCAAAGAAACCAACAGTAAGGAACGAGATACAGAAAAATTATATCATACAAAACTTACGCATCATCATGCGTGACACTGATCTCTCGCTACTGACAAATACAATAACGCAACTGCGCTAGTTAGCATAAAGTTTTGCGATGTCCTGCAGATCCTCCAATATGTCCACATTTTTCTGGCCCAGCTTACTAATGTTGTTGAGGATTAACATTGGAGTTGTGCCTTGTATTTTCTAGCTCCTCTTTCGAAGGCAAGTTTGATACGAGAAAACCTGGTCTTAACAGTTATAATACAAGAAAGAGGTGAGCGTAGAGCAAACGCCAGTACTTCTTCTTTATAATAACATTACCGGACTTATTTTCGCCTCGAGTTCTCTGCTTCACTGATATAGAGAGTGGCAAATACTCATTGAATGATATAGCCATTTCAAGATTATCAAGGAATTCATCCAATTTAGAGGGGGCATCAACATAAATGACCCCTATTTCAACTTCCCTAGCACTCTGCCGGACCACTGTGGTCTTCCCAGTTCTGTGGTTCCTGACAATAATGTGATAAGAGTTATGGTTAGGGGCTGGCTTGATAATTCGTCTCAGTTTCTTGATAACATCCTCACAGTAAATCATCTCTTCCTGCGTAATATCAGGTTCTAGACAGGAATCGTGTTCAAAGGCATGAAGGATCATCCTATCATTCCAGCGATTATACCAGCTGGCGACGCTAAAGTCTAATAAGGCTAAGAAAACCCCATTGCCAATCCACTTTACAAACCTCCAAGCAGACTAGAAATGTCAAGGTGTAAATTAAAACACACTGTCTGCAGTCTGAAAATAATATATTAATCACAAAGACAAAAAGATATAATATCCATTCCATTTTGTGCCCTCTTTTATGTTCTCTTTTACGTTACTTACTCCAATTTTTAGGGCATCAAGTAGGTATGGGTGTGGCGAGCCTGAAGTCTACAACGGTTATGTATAAGTGATGGCCATGCATGTAACTTGGCCTGAGGGGCTGGGGAAAGAACTCTCGAGCCATCCTGAGAAGCGCGGTCGCCCTGGTGTTGTACTTTACATGTATGGGAAAAAAATGATTTTAGTAAACATACAAAAAAAATAATTATTTACACATTATTCATTAATAATTAAATGGTGCATACACATGATATGCATACACAAAGAATTGAATGCATTTTTATATTATTTTTAACTAGTACATTTCAAATTATTAAAATTTTCATCGCTTAAAGCTTTTTCTATGATATAATTATCAGACATGTTTTTAAAAAAAATATAATTTATTTTTTCCAACTAAAATTATATCTTGCATAACGATACAGAATGTAATAGTGATACATTTTATCAAGACCTTCATCTTACCACAGTATGTGAGCCAAAGCTTTACTTCTCTCTATTTATTAATGGTTTGTCTTATCAGAATATATTTTATTTTGTAAAGATATTTCAAAAGGTTTGTAAAGACTAATTCGCATGAACAGCAGATTAAAAATGACTGCAAATTACACTTCCAAATTGCAAGTTTTTATGGAAGAAAACAAAAACTTCGCAATACGAATATGATTTTTGGATGAGGTTATACAAAATCGTTTGCATAAAGCATTCCGAATCTTATGAAGTTTATATATATCGTCCTGTTTGGAATAATCGTAATGAAGATGTTGATCAAGCTTTATCTACGTCAAATCAACCGCATAATACATCACCTTATAACATGACCAAAACACCATGCAAAAAAAATACAGTACTCTGAGATGCTTCGCAACCCGTTGAGAACTCATGATGCGCGCTCGTGATCCGTTACATCCATTGATCAACAATCATCATTTAGTATTAATCAAATGTTGAATCGCATCAAATATTCTATCATTTTTTTTATCAAGAAGTTTTTATCATCATAGCAAATAAAGTGGAGAAACTAATATTTTAATATTAACGTAATAGGTCATTTTATAATGAGCGATTAAGGACATTTCATGTTTTGATTAGACCGTTCCAATTTGTACTTCTCACATGAGATCCAAAAATCCTGAGGGATTAAAATTAAACATAGTAAATTTAAACAACTAATTAAATCATGTGACTTGATAGATGTGATTATAAAAGGCATTTGGATTATAGCCATTTTTTTGTAAAAATTCACATTTTTCTCCTTATTTTTCACAAAAAAAAATTAAAAGTCAAAAAGTCTAAAATAATAAAATATAATGACATTTTTGTTACAGTTATTATAAATAGTAAAAGAAAATGTAATAAGTATCAAGAGTGATGAATATTTTAATGAGTTATTAAAGCAAGCTCTTGATGTTATATCTGAATATACCACAATAAAGATAGATTTTCAAATCAGAAAATCAGATCAATGGTTTTCTGTCATAAATAGCATTAAAGAAAGTTTAGAAATATGTTTATAATTGAATGTTACTTATATATATTTATTTATAGCTCAAATTTCAAAAATAATCATCAGAAAGTTGATTTATCAAATTAAGAATCAGCCTTAAATAGATTAATAAAAGAGAATCTACAAGTAAAATTACCTACAGTTAAAAATACCAGCAATAGAAAAGATCTTCTATTTAATGATTTATCAAAATACTGCAAAAAAGAAATCTTAATTAGATAAACAAAAAGTATCTTACATTTGAAAAGGATTTTGCAAAATGTGTTACTAATCTTATCTAATACATAGATCTACATCTTCAGAAGTTTAAACAATATACTATTAAGCTACCATTAATTTTAAAAGATTTATTTTAATATAAATCAAAATCATAATATAATATATATTATGAAACTAAACATCATAAAAAATCTGATATTTCACGTAATCAACTTGAAAAATATTATAAAGCTCTTAAATTATCATTAAAATAATCTTGGATAAGTTAATTGCAATAGAAAGAAATTATAAAAAGTATTTTGATCTTATTTTAATGATAAAACAATATGCATTTTATCTGCAAGATGTAGTTTAACAAATGCATATCATTCATAGTAGTCACTTTTCAATAGGATATTGCTATAGAATATTTTGAAGTAACTTTATCATTATATTATCCATCAAATTATTAGTTTCTTGATTAAGAAATTCTGAATACTATTAATGGTTTAATATTGTTAAACTTTTATCTACTAAAGCTTAAAATTAATATACTTATTTTTAGAATATTTTAATTAATAGTTGCTTTACATTATATTAATATTATTATAAAAACTATTTGAATATACTTAACTTTGTTTGGAAGCTCCCTTTTATTGTTTCCTATCTTCAAGATAAAAAAGAAGCTAAAAATATATCAGAAATATATGATAAAATACAGTATATAGCACATAGCAAATGTGAAAAAAAATGTAACTTAAAAGATATTATATTATTTATATAAGAGTAGCAAGTAATATTTTAGAGAGTGAGAAAACTAAAGAGTTTATAATATATATAGTATAATATAAGATATTATATATTGCTTATAGTATATAAATATTATATTAGCCTTTAATTGTTTATTTTTTTATTTTAAATATTTAAAAATAATATATTTATTAATATTAATATTTTTTTTTAATTTATAGTATAATTTAATTGACAATTTGTCTATACAGTGAACTTTTGATATAACAAATTTTATAGTCTGGATCTCAACTTTGTTATAAGCTTATAATGAATTTTTAAAGAATTTAATTAGCTAGTTTACTATAGTAAAGTATATTTAATATATTTGATTTAAAAATTCACTATATCAAAGATTCGCTATATTAAGATTTGATTGTATCTATTTTGCTAAATATATATCAAGATTTTATAGAAGACATTACTTTACCAAAGTAAAGAAATAAAATCCAGAATTCAATTAATACTTAATAAAATCCAGATATAATTATTAATATGAGAAAAATATAAGATGATTAAAGAATAATTTTTAATATTTTTTGAAATAAAATGAAGAAATTTTTTAATGAAATATATATTTTTTTATTCTTTGTGCTTATAATATCAAAAACTAAAAATTTTTGTATACTTAGATTACAATTTTTGTATATGATCATTGATATATTAATATATTATATATGCTTATTATAATTTCTATAAAAGATTTAATGTAAATAATTATTAAATAAATATGAAGTGCCTTTATCTTATAATATTGTGATTTCTTCTTTTAAGTAGATATAACTCAATTTTAGCTAAAAAGTAAGTGATTATCAAATAGATATACTGAGTTAGGGTTTCCGTTTAAAAATAGAATATTTGAATATTTGTTTGTCAAATAAAAAAAATCAAATATTTGAAATTGATTGACTGATTTCAAATATTTGAAATCATTTCAAATATCGAAATGATTTTGACTATCAAAATTGATTTCGGATATCAAAAATCATTTCAACTAGCGAAATTGATTTCGATTATCAAAAATCATTTTATCTATTAAAACTATGCTTTGAGATTATTACGCAGAGATTAGTGTATTAGAACAAGGTGGTAAATTATTTAGATATTGAGATGAAATTGAGGACGAACTTATTAAATAGAGAATAATAGCAATAGTACGAATGAGGTGAGACAGAGGAATTTTTTTTAGCCAATGTAGTGGAAAATTGATTTCGGATTATTACAATTTAAATATTTATCAAAATATTTGGTAAATCCAATTATCAATCAACTATTTATTTTAATTTTAATTTTACTTTTTTTTTAATTTTATTTTATTTTATTTTATAAGTTAGTTTAGGAGGGTTTCTTCAGAGGATGGGTTTTTTCTCTTTACTAATTTTCTTTTTTTAGAAACAGATCTTTTATTCTTTTAGGTAAGATTTCTTTCTTACAGTAGGTTCTTTGGGATTTCTTTGGGGTTTCTTTGAGGGTTTCTTTCTTCTCTTACTGATTTTACTTCTTTTTTTTTTTAGAAATGGATCCTTTGGATAGGTAAGTCTTCTTGGGTTCATGCTTTGGGTTTCTTTGGATTTCTTTTGGGTTTCTTTCTTCCTTTACTGATTATTTTTTTTATTTTTTTTAGAAACAGATCCTTCGTTCTTTTGGGATAGATAAAGCTTCTTGGGTTCTTTCTTTGGGATTTCTTTGGGGGGTTCTTTGGGGTTGCTTACTGATTTTACTTCTTTTTTTTGTAGGAACAGATCCTTCATACTTTTGGGATAGGTAAGTCTTCTTGGATTCTTTTTGAGAGGATTTCTTTGAAGTTTGGTTCTTTACTAAATTTTTTTATTTTTTTTTTTAGAAATGGAAATGATTTTGCATGCTAAATGATAATTTTTTATTTTGTTTTGACATATAAAAAGTATTGTTTTTTTTTTGTGTTTTTTTGAAGCATTTTTTTGAATAAAGTAAGTCTTCTAAATTTTTTTTAAATTTTTTTAAAGTTGGATCTTTTTTTCATAAATATATAT
>CAMKVN010000493.1:0-28048 GCA_946474995.1 Funneliformis geosporum | reverse complement strand
AAATATTTGATCAAATCAATTTGAATCAATTTGAATTTGATTGAATCGAATCAAATTGAATCAAATATTTGTCAAATTAAATCAAATAAAATCAAATATTTGATCAAATCGAATATAAATATTTTTTTAATTTTTACAATGATATATTAAAATAAAGTTATTCTAAAAGTTTTTATTAAGAAATTATTAGTAATTGCACTAAAAAATTTCAAAGATAGCTTTTACAAAGTAAGTTTAATACAGGTGAATTTTTATTATTAAACTTAGTAAAATAACTCCGCAGTTTCAGTTTTACTAAGAAAACTTAGTAATAACCACTATCGCGGTTTCAGTTTTACTAAAAAAACTTAGTAATAATTGCTATTGTGGCTTCAGTTTTACTAAGAAAATTTAGTAATAACCGCCATTGCAGCTTCGGTTTTACTAAGAAAATTTAGTAATAAACGTCATTGCAGCTTCAGTTTTACTAAGAAAACTTAGTAATAACTGCCATCTCAGCTTCGTAATAATTTTATTAGTAAAAAAATATTTCCGAAGCTGCAGACGCATTTTACTAGGGTTTTCAGTAAAATAACGTTTCTGAAGTTGTGAATGCGTTTTTACTATATTATTCTTAGTAAAATAATGTCTTTGAATCTGCGATAATATTTTTTACTATGTTTTTATTAGTAAAAAGGCATTTCTGAAGCCACAGAGGTGCTTTTTGCTATAGTTTTCTTAGTAAAAAAAGCATTTTTAAGCTGCAGAGGCACTTTTTACTATGGTTTTCTTAGTAAGAGCTACTCCTGAAACTTTGGAGATGGCTTTATTATTGATTCAAATCAAATCAAATATTTGAATACTTGATTTGAATTTGATCGAATCAAATCAAACATTAATTTGGATTTGATCAAATAAATCATTCTTTGATTTGAATTTGATCGAATCAAATCAAATATAAATTTAAATTTGTATTTGATTTGATTTTCAGATCAAATATTCAAATATCAAATTGAATTGTGAAACCCTACTAATAAGTAAAGGCTAAGTTTCTGTTGATCCAAAGCTTTATTTACATCTACATGTTCTAGCATTATGTAGTATTTAGGTATGATTAACATTATACGCAAGTTAATACATATGCTTATCAATTCAACCATAATAAAAATTCTTATAAAAATCATTCAGTTTTATTTCTCAGCTAAGATTTAAACCAATGGCCTACTACTGTATAATAAAATTTTAGCATATATGAGATTTGCAGCTTAACCATTAAGCTAGGATTATCATATTCTAGCTATTAATTAATATTTAAAAATTAATTTAAAATTAACTTAAAATTGGCTTATAATTAGCTGAAAATCAACCTAAAAATTAGTTTTAAATTAATTAAGCAAAAATTTATAAAAGAATTAATAATATTAATTTTATATAAAGTTGTTTTTTTTAAAAAAAAAAAAAAAACTATTTTAAATTAATCTTTAAATATTTCTAAAAAATATAAAAAAAAAAAAATTAAAAATAATTTTATAAAAAAGCTTATTTTAATGTAAAAAAAAATATTTTTTAAAAACAAAAAAAAAAATTTTTTTTTATATTAATCTAAAAGTTTTTTGATTTTATCTAATAAATTAAATAAAAATTTCAGATTAATAAAAATTTTATTATTTATGAATAAGGTTACTTGAGTTTAGATAAACGTCCAAATAATAAAGGTAAAACTTAGTTAAATTAAATTAAAACCTTATTAAAAAATCAGCGAAATTAAAAAAATTTAAAACTATACAAAGCTTATAAAATAACAAAAATATATCAAACTTTTAGTAAAAATTTAGCAAAACTAAAGGTTTAAACATTTAGCTAAATTTAAAATAAGTTTAGATAAACAACCTTATTTATAAATAATTTACTAATTAAATAATTTAACTTTTAAAATAATAATTTTTATTATTTTAATAAAATAAATGCTATTTTTTAAAAATATTTTTTATTATTTTTAATAAATAGTTGATTATTTAAAGAATGTTTTCTTATTATTTTAAACAAATAATTTTTATATTATTCTAAATAAATAAATTGTATTATTATTTAGAATAATTTTTTTTTTAAGAATGATTTTATTGTTCTTTAAAATAGTTTGATCAAATAGGAGGTTTGCTAGAAAAATATAAATTTGAGCATTTTTTATTAATACTTTAATTTTTATTGCATTTTAATTATTGATTAAAATGCTTAGAATCCTATTTTTCTAGCAAACCTCCCAAATGATTTAATTGTTTTATTAGAATTATTATTATTTATTTATAATGATTTATATTATATGATTGTTAAATGATATTTGTATAATTTGATTGAAAAGATTAACAATTAGATAAAATAATAAGTCAAATTGATTTTTTGTTTTAAATTAAACATAAATAAGTTTAATTGATTTTTGGCTAATTTTGACTAATTGATGTTAAGGTTTAATTAATATTTAATTGATAGATTATTTATTAGAATTGTTTTGATTTGATAATTAATTTATAATAATCAAATAAATAAATATTTAATTACTTTATAATAATTTAATATTAATAATTTAATTATTAAATCTTGAATAGTAATTATAGTAATATGAAATTTATTTGTAAGATTATTAATTGAATTAAATATAAAATTAATATTAAAATTTTTTTTTTAATTTATTTTTATATAAAAAAATATTATTCTTAATTAAACAAAGTATATAATAATGAAATTGGTAATTTATTTTTAAATATATAAATTATAATAAATATAAAATTGTAATATTTAATTATTTTATCAATTATATAATAATTAATAATATTATTTTAGACTATTAAGATATTAAAAAATGATAAAAAGTGTATATTTTAGTAATTTTAACTTATTTATATATAATTTATTAAATAAATATTTTATTAAATGTATAAATAAGATACTCTTATAACCAAAGCTTTATAAATTAATATTATTAGCTTATATTAAAAATATATTATTCGAGTTGTATTAATGTTAAGTAATACAATAATTTATATTAAAATTAGCAAATCTAATAAAACCAATAAGTAGTTATTTTTTTTTTTTTATAAACCCCTAAAACTTTCTTTTTTTATTTTAAAAACACATTTTGACATTTATCTAAAAATAAATGTTATATACAAATTTAAAATAAATAATTTCTTTAATTACATCCTTTTTTAATTAGAATAAAAATAATTTTAGCAAAATTTAAATTAAATACCAACACCTATATAAAGTGTTCCAAATGGAAGCAATATAAATAAATATATATATATTTAATAAAATTAAAAAGCTACCATCTTTTTGAATTCTATTAATGTTTATAATTATAAATTGTTTTAAAATAATCTGAAAATTGATAAACATATTATATGTCTTGAAGTAATTTATCAACATCATCGTCTTCAAGTAAACTCGTATTATCTAAACAATGCAAGACATAGTTTAAATTAGATTTAGATGAAAATAGTATAATTTCATTGAAATATTATATAGATACCTTGCATATCAATTGACAAAGCACTGCTATTATCATGATCTATACAATAGAATTGATTGAGGAAAGTTACACCTTAAATAAAGTTTAGAATAAATAATAAATAAAATTTCCTTTTTTTACCAGCTTCATCAATGCTAAATTCACTTAATAATCTATCAACTTCTTGCATAAGTCCATCATCTTCTTCTTCGGAACAAAATGAAACAGGAGAGTCATTTCCTTGTACTTTTAATATAGATTTTTGTGATTCAACTGAAACAAAAGAATCTTGTGAATTACTTCTTGGTATTAATAATGATGAACTATTATTAAGATTAATGTTGTCATTAGCACTTTCTGTCGTATTATTTGAATTCATTATTGATGTAGTTGATTGAGCTGGTGAATTCATACTGTATTTTTTTGATGATGAATTTGAAGATTTTCGATCTGGTGAACTAAAAGATTTAGGTCTTGCATTATTAAGCCTTTTACCAAATTTCCCTGCTAATTTCATGCCATCTGTCATTAATGCATTAAATATTTCTCTTCCAAGTCCTTTTGATCTTTCTTCTGTCGGCTCAATAAATTGGAATGTTGTTGCAAATCCTGAATCAAAAAATTCTTCAAGATATCCATCTGCTAATATTATCATACGAAATGATGGTAATGACATTCTCGTATTATGTTCTTCATGTTCCGTCAATAAATTTCCTATTTCATTCGTTTTAGACAAATGTGGATCAGGAACACCATTAGTTTCACCCATAGATTCTGTATATTCAAAAGCATTTTTTATAAAATTTGAAACAGAACCTAAATGACCATCATCTTGACGATTTCTAAATATAAATAGGAAACTTTCCGACATTTGTAATATCTCTTCCTTAAATAGATATCCATCCTTGTCACTATCATGTAAATTAAAAAACAATTCCATTCGTGACAAGAGATCTCCAAAAACAATTTCTCCAAGCCCTAATACAACATCTTGAAGAGAGAGTCCGCCAGATGTACTTCGATCGAAATGAATAAATAACTTATTAATAAATTCATATCCTACTAATCTTCGTCCTTGATTATCTCTCGGTGATCCATTTTCCTTTGTAAGGTTATCATCGTCTAATTTTGCCCAACCAGCTATATTTCCTAAAAATCGATAAAATGTATTCAAATCCATTCGAGAGTCATTTCGCTCACTTTTTTGTTTACCATAGAATTGTGCATTATAATATTTGTCATAAATAATAGAAATATCATTTTTTGAAAATTTCGAAGTATCCTTCAAATTTCTAATTTGTCCTCGCTTTGTATAACTTTCGATATTATGAACGACTTTAAGCTGATGTGTTCTACGAAGTTCCGTTACACTCTCAGTTGTAATACTTGAAAATTCTTTAAAAGCTACCATCATCAACTCATTAAATTTTGTAGTTTCTCGAGTCTTTTCATTCTTATTTTTTGGATGAGCAGGCTGATCCAATGCTCCAAAGTATTGTTTTAATACATGTATGAATTGTCCATCATCGGTGATTGTCAAAAGTTCATCTCCATTTATTTTAAGAATAGCTTAAATAATCGAAGAGTTTCAAAAGATTAATATAGCTATGATGGATGATAATCATATTTAGAGATATTTTAAATCTTTCTTACCCAATCTAAGAATGAAATATAATATATATATGTATTAAATAATATGATTTATATTGTTTAAATATTTAGTAAAATTCAAAGTAAATATTTACTAACCCAATCTGGAATAATACTCGAGGGCCCTCCAAAAAGAAACAATCAAGCACTCGGAAAGCAAAAAGGAGAGGCATTGAATTGATATATAAGCTTAGGAACCAAGGAAGATAAGCGACAGACAGTTGGACATCAACGTTTTGGAAATGCTCATAAAGCACAGGCATTTTATTTTGAACATAATGTTCAAATATTAACTGATCCAGGATAGCACCATACATTGATGTGCTATAAATCAATAAATCAATAAAAAATTCGATGCATACAAATAGATTATTTATAAAAAGAAGCGGTTTAATACCTATAATATCCTGGTAACATTCTATCACATAATACACTTAATATCCAAAATGCTTGTTCTTCACTCATGTAACTAATAGATATTTTAGGTATTTAAATATTGAGTAAAAAATTATTAAATATAATTTATAAAACAACTTACATTAAAATAGCAGATGTAACAATATTCATGGCCTGACAATAACCTAATTCGGGATCTTTCCAGGAATAAGCTGTTAATACTCTTCTCAGAGTATTTATCCCTTCTTTTGTTTGATAAGCGGTATATTCAGGAAGAGATCTAATTTCTCAAATAGTTCAAAATTCAGTATATCAGCTTATACAGGAATACAAAACTTATTTGATAACAAACATCGCCTTGAATTACCTATTCAAGTCCTTTTCAATCTCTTCAGTTGAAAGCGAAACTTTGCCAGCGTAATCTTTCTGTAATTTCTCATACATCCCATCATTTACAAATCGTAAAAACATTGCTCCAGAACAAAGTTCCCAAATTTCTCCACGTAGTCTGTTCGGTAATCCAACACGAACAAGTTTATAAAAATATGGATTTTTTATCAGAGTCAAATTCCTGCCATGCGCTAATCAAGATAAATACAAATGAAAATATTTATTCCTCAAAACTCCAAAATTAATAAATTATAATTCAAATATATTTATTAAATCGCATACTCTGCAAATATTCAATCCAAAGCTTTGTCTTATACTTATCCCTTAATCTAGATAACGGAATATATGTATATATGTATATAAAATATATTGTTAATAATTATTTGCATATATAAAAAACATTTTTCAACTTACTTTTTAGCATCACCAGGAAATCCAAATATTAATCCTAACCCACCAACTGAAATATCTTTTTTCGGGTCCACAAGTAAAGCTTCCGAAAAACAAGTACTTAAAAATGACCTTAGGTGCTTCATGTGACGTACCTGTTGCTTAAGATTATCTCGAAGTGTATTACAAAATTTATCACAAAGTGCTTTGTTTCCATTTATTTGTAATGTTAATTTCATTTGATGCCAATTCGATATTGAAAGTGCAAAAATATTTGTTCTGCTATTAAGTCGTTCAACTCTTCTGACAGTATACAATGGCAGAATAAAGCTACAATTTTTTGCATTATCAGCTACAAAGGTGAGGTAACCTTCAGAAAGTTGAAGTTTTCCGTTTATGTATTCTTTCATCTCTAAAGTTGAAAATTCGCAAGAACACTCTTCCATAAGATGCTCAGTTGTGGGTAGATTAAAATACAATTGAAATTCTTTATCCCTTTTCTGATCTTCGAGCCCTTTCTTTAATGGTGGTACCATTGGGGAACAAGGCACAACTGAATTAAATTTTAACACTGATTTATCTTTATCAGAATTAGGCTCAAAACTGGAGTCAAACAAAAACTTTCCAGGTGCTGGCTCTATGGCTGCATTTTTAAGTAATCTCTGCATAGATTGACTTGTTAACTGCATTAAAGTATCATAAGTCTATATGAAAAAAACAAATTGAATTTAATATAATGATTTAATTATAAAATTATAGCAAATAAAATTTACATTACCTCGTCACGGTGAAAAAGGTTAGAAAAAAAATGCTAAAGTATAAAATATTAACTTCTTATTATAATATTTTTTAATTACAGGTACCATAATTTTAATTTGGATTACTAACCTCTTGGCTATCTTTTGTGATAACTTTGATGGAATCTGCAACCATTCCTCGTTTCGATCTTTCTTTTAATAAATCTTGGATATCTTTTAACTCTATAAATATTTTTGTTTCGTGACCTAACCAAAAAGCATAGAAACACAAATAATTTTCGCTGATGTACATCCAACCTTGAATTATACTACGATATGCACAGGAATAAACTATGATAAGAATAGTTGGGAATCAAATATTTAATTGGGAATAAAAAAGACTTCGTAAAAAAAAAAAAAAAAAAATTCTTACAATTGACCAGCCTTTCTGTAGGAGCAATATCGAAAGTCTGTCGAAAAGCTCTGGATGCGGCACGAACACTTTCATCCTCGGAAACTTCATCAGTTCCTTTATCTAAAATTCGGATTTTTTAAATAAATAAATATATATATCTAATATACACAACTAACAAAAATGAATGGTACCTTGACGAGTAACCAATGAATTTATTTTTGTTACTACATAATTTTCTTTTTCACCAGGATCATCAAGTTTAGTTAATCCCAAAAATAAACTATCTAAAAATAATTAGCCGTTGATTCTAGTTATCTATAAAGTTAATAATAAATGATCAGAATTGATCAATAAGCATACCTTCAATCCATTTCCAAGCTTCGTTAATCCCTTTTTCAGTTTGGGAGACAGCAATTTGTAAAGAAGTACTAGTTGGTTCAGCTCTAAAAACGATTCGAAAAGGTGGTTGCTTTGTATCAAATCTTAATATTATTTTTTTTTTAAAAAAAACTGAGTTAGTAAACGAATGATAAATTAATAAAAGTATTGGTGCAAAAAAATAAGAGTACATTACACGTTTTGAATGGTACCAATAACTCCTCTATAAAAAGAGTTTATGTTTGAAGCTTTGGTTCTTTGTAAATTAAAATGTTCAGAAGTTTTTATAACATCCCAGAATGGGTTAGTCAATTCACAAGGCGTAGGTAAAGTGAATACCCCGCGAGGAGGATCAAAATGAGAGGAATGACTCATTAAATATATAAATGCTTATGAAGCTTTTTTTGATGAAGAGAAAATGTAGGATTTTCGAGTTTTTTTCATACAGGTAAAATAGTATTGTAAAGTTTTTATTTTGAATCAAAAACTGATGTTTCACTGCATACTTTTGATTGGGAGTACAGTAAACTTTATTTTATTTGCAATCAATCGTTCATACGACACAGAGAAGCGACGAAAGATTTTTCGAGAAGCTATTAACAGGAAAAAAAAAGAATGTTGAATGATTTACTTTATTTAGGTCAAATTAACTTTTTTTATAGAAATTTCTAAACGTAATTTGGTAATTTACCAATTGAACTAAAATCTGTTGATAATTTACAAATTCCACATGGGCCAGCTACATAAAACGTTAGTTGAATTGTAATGAAATTCAAGATAAAGATCTTCTATTAAAATTGCAGTTCCTCATTCATATTTTTTATAGAAAAACCAAGTGACGCGTGAATTTATTTTTTGAGTTGATTTTACATGTCATTTGAATCATTTGAATCATTTGAATGAAGATAGATTGTCTCGCAATAAGTCCGATCGTCCATAAATGACGAAATATCGCACGGTACACGCGTACAAGATAAAAACAAATCATCCAAAATGCCAAAAAAGACCCTATTTTACAGGTTGATCAATTTGTCATCAATAATTTATATAAATACATACATATGATATACTTTTGTGTAAATCCTTTGTCCTTTTTACAAAAGATAAAAATTTCTTTTCTTTCCAAGGTTAAGAAGTTTTCTTCAAAATAAATGAGTGATAATTCGAATAACGTATCGTCTATAATAAATGTTCTATCAAATTTATCATCATCTCCTACACAATCCTTAAAATCAATAGTTCCACTATTAACGCCTCCTATAACACCTCCAATCTTAATTAAAAGACCAAATCCTGAAAATACATTATCATCACTTCCACCGGAAATATTATTAAAAATATTTGGATATCTTCGTATCCATTTGGCTGAAGAATCATATGAAGACATATTAAATGCATCATTGGTATGTCGAAGATGGCATAATTGTTCTGTAACAATATTGTGGAATAAAGTTGATATTAGAAGGAAAAGCAAATGGTTTTTGATTCGTAACTATATACCAAAGTACGGCCATTTAATTAATTCAATATCATTATTTTGGGTAGGATTAGATAATAAAGATAAACAGACGTTATTAAAATATTGTAGATATATTAAAATACTATCATTGGTTAAATGTAGAAATTTAGATAAAGATTTTTTATGCGGATTAGTTAAATTAAATCAAGAAACATTGAGATCATTTACAATTTGGGGACCTGGTGTTTATGAATCTTTGGCTACGGAGATAACGGATGACTTGTTATTACCGATGTTAAATTATTGTAAAAAATTAAAAGAATTAAAAATTCAAGCAGCCGCGATTACTGATAAATTACTTATTAATATAGCAAATTCAACAAGCAATCATAATAATATTTGGTCAGAATTAAATTTGATTGATTTATCTGAATGTGGTAAGATAACTGCTGGTGGCATAGCTGAATTATTTAATCCAAATATTTTTCCTAAATTATTTAATTTACGTTTACAGTATCATGAAGAAAATGATTTAGATGTAGATTTTTTTGATTTTTTGGCGAAAAGCTTTCCTAAACTTAAATTTTATTTGGTGATAATTGATTGGTATTTAGAGACAAATCCTTTTAATGGTACGAGATATGTGAAAGTAAGTGATGATTTACAAGCATTAAGTAAACGTAGACATAATATTATTTTGGAAACTTTAATATCTGGTAGGCAATGGTGATTATTATTTTTTTTTTTTAATAATAAAAATTGAGATGTGATTATCTACAGTATAAATCACGTGAAATTATTTTTATCAAACTTTTTTTTTTCCTTTTTTTTTTCTACTCTTTATTCCTATTCCTATAACGATTCGAGTTTTAGAGAAGTGTGTATTTGATAATTTTTTTTTTCTTTGATCATTTCGATTTTGATCCAAATCGATCTTGTATCAAGTGTTATTTATTTATTTTATCTTACCAACTAATTGTAAAATTTTTAATTGCTCCTTTGAAACTTGGTATTTTAACAATTTGCCAAGATTAATTAATAAATAATTATAATAAAAATACTTGATAAGAAAAAATTAATTTAAAGAAATAGATATTACTACCTCTCATAAGTAAACTCTCATATCATCTTTGGATTTATTCTATCACGTTCCTTTTCGTAGAAATTATATATAAAAACCTTGGTGCCCGAAATTTTGCATAAAAATTTTGCTCCGAAAATCATTAATATAAATATAACTTTTATTCACCATGAAAAACGTGGAAAATGTAATTTCCATGTCAACTGCGACCCCTTTACAAGTAACGGAAGTGGTGGATAACAGTCGCAGCGGTGGTGAGATAATCGATGGAATAGCCCCACGAATATTTTCCAACTCTCTTATTGAAAATTATCTCAATAATAATTTATCATCACCAAGATCACCAACTCCTCCAGTAACTGCTCCAACTTATAAAGGTGACACAATAGCAACTTTAGTACTTAAAGATGGTAGCTGTTTTCAAGGATTTTCATTTGGAGCAGAAATAGAGAGCGTCTCGGGAGAATGTGTATTTCAAACTGGAATGGTAGGATATCCGGAATCCTTAACAGATCCGTCATATAGAGGACAAATATTGGTTTTAACGTTTCCGTTAATTGGAAATTATGGTGTACCATCTCGCGATGTTGTAGATGAATTTTCTCTTAAAAAATATTTTGAATCAGATGAAATTCATGTAATAGGTTTAATTATTGGACAATATTCTCAAGAATTTTCTCATTATTTGGCTAAATCTTCTTTATCTAATTGGCTTAAAGAAAATAACATTCCTGCTTTATATGGAATCGATACTCGTGCTCTTACCAAAAAAATTCGTACTAAGGGTGTTTTGTTGGGTAAAATTCTCTTTCTAAAAAATGTGGTGGGTGATGTCAAAATTTCGTCTCCTTTGAGTGAAGTTGATAAACAACCTTGGATGATCGATTATCAAGATGTTCCTTGGGTAGATCCAAATGACAGAAATCTCGTTGCCGAAGGTATGTATTCTAAACTTCATAATATGATCGTTTCGGTGTATAGATTTAAACGTGGAATATCATTAATAATTTTTTCTTTTATAAATAGTTTCAATTAAAAAACCAAAATTATACACACCAGATTCGGCGAGAGCTCTTAAAGGAATCAACGGAAAAACTCTGCGTATTTTAGTTGTTGATGTTGGTATGGTTAGTATATGGAAATTTACTTACTTTTATCTACAACAAAAATCTATTGATCTTATACTCTTATCTTTCTATCTGTTTATTCTTTAGAAATTTAATCAAATTCGATGTTTGTCAAATCGTGGTGTAGAAATAAAGGTTGTTCCCTGGGATTATGATTTCAATAAAGACAATGATTATGATGGGTTGTTCATCAGGTATATATCAGTCAAATATTGTACGATTAATTAAATATTTAAAAGATTAATGATTATTTTTCCTGTTTAGTAATGGTCCCGGCGATCCAACTATAGTCACTGCAACTATTGAATATCTTAAAATAGCATTGCAAGAAGTTAAAACTCCAATTTTCGGGTAAATCTAACTTTATTATATTCATTTATATGTACACTATAATTAACCTTTCTCTCTCCATATATGTATAATAGAATCTGTATGGGACATCAGTTGTTAAGTTTAGCATCCGGCGCTCAAACGATAAAGATGAAATATGGGAATCGTGGTCACAATATTCCATGTACAAATATGATTTCAGGTCGTTGTTATATAACCTCACAAAATCATGGATACGCAGTTGATGCAACAACACTTTCAAAAGATTATATGGAACTATTCGTTAATGCAAATGATGGATCTAATGAAGGAATCATGCATAAAACGCTCCCAATCTTTTCTGTCCAATTTCATCCTGAATCAACTCCAGGACCAAGAGATACAGAATATTTATTTGATGTTTTTATTGAGAGTGTTAGAGAATCTAACTTAGCTGGAAAATTAGTACCCATTAAAATGCCGGGTGGTATTAAAGATGAAAATTCAATGAAACATCCTCGCGTTAATGTTAGAAAAGCTTTGGTTTTGGGTAGTGGTGGATTAAGTATTGGTCAAGCTGGTGAATTCGACTATTCTGGAAGTCAGGTAAGGATATTAGTTTGTTATAGAAAAATGCGTAAAAAATTGTGTATATTAATACTTTATTTCTTTCGTTAGGCTATTAAAGCTTTGAAAGAAGAGGGTATATACACAATATTAATTAATCCAAATATTGCTACCATACAAACATCACGTTCGCTTGCCGACAAGGTCTATTTCTTGCCAGTTAACCCAGATTTTGTTCGTAAAGTTATAAAACACGAAAAACCCGATGGAATTTACGTGACATTTGGAGGACAAACAGCATTAAGCGTTGGAATAAAACTTAAAGATGAATTTGATGGATTAGGTGTAAAAGTATTGGGTACGCCAATAGAAACTATTATAATGACAGAAGATAGAGAATTATTTGCGCAAAAAATGCTACAAATACAAGAAAAGTGTGCAAAATCTGCATCAGCAGCAAATATACAAGAATCATTAGAAGCAGCAAAAGAAATTGGTTATCCAGTAATTTGTAGGGCTGCTTATGCACTTGGAGGTTTAGGTAGTGGATTTGCTGAAAATGAAGCACAATTACATGAAATTTGCTCAAAAGCTTTTGCTATAAGTTCTCAAGTTTTAATTGAAAGAAGTATGAAAGGATGGAAAGAAATTGAATACGAGGTTGTAAGAGATTGTCGGGATAATTGTATCACTGTTTGTAATATGGAGAACTTCGATCCTCTTGGAATTCATACTGGCGATTCTATCGTGGTGGCTCCTTCTCAAACTCTCTCGGACGAAGATTACAATATGCTTCGTTCAACAGCCGTAAACGTGATAAGACATCTTGGTGTAATAGGAGAATGTAATATTCAATATGCATTAAATCCCTTCTCAAAGGAATATTGTATTATTGAGGTAAATGCCCGATTGTCAAGATCTTCTGCACTAGCATCTAAGGCTACAGGATATCCATTAGCTTTTGTAGCAGCAAAATTAGGATTGGGTATTCCATTAAATGAAATTAGTAATTCTGTAACAAAAGTTACTTGTGCTTGCTTTGAACCGAGTTTAGATTATGTTGTAGTTAAAATTCCAAGATGGGATTTAAAGAAATTTTCTCGTGTTAACAAAGCTTTAAGTTCTTCAATGAAATCTGTTGGTGAGGTTATGAGTATTGGGAGGACTTTTGAAGAAACTATACAAAAAGCTATTAGGGCTATTGATTTTGGTTTCATGGGATTTGATCAAGTATGTTTTTGTTCTCATTTATCAACTTAATTAACTTAAAAAAAAAAAAAATGTTCACACAAGAGTTAAAATATTTATTTTTAGAATGATTTAGTAGATTCAATTGATGAAGAACTTGTAAATCCTTCAGACTTAAGATTATTTGCAATTGCTAATGCTTTACATCAGGGATATACCGTTGATCAAATTTGGGAATGTACAAATATTGACAAATGGTTTCTGCATAAATTAAAAAATATTGTAGAATTAGACATAAAATTAAAAAAATTTCATCCCAATAATATTACAAAAGATATTATTCTTAATGCTAAACAATTAGGGTTTTCTGATCGTCAAATTGCAAAAGCAATTGGTAGCAATGAATTGGCTATTAGAAGAATTAGAAAAGAATCTGGAATTGTTCCTTTTGTTAAGCAAATTGATACAGGTGATTTAAAAAAGTGATCTTTTATATATATTTGCATATTTTATAATTGTAAAAAAAATTGTCACTAATTAAAAGTCCTATTTTATTTTATTTTTTAGTTGCTGCTGAATTTCCTGCTCATACTAATTATCTTTATGTAACTTATAATGCCGTAGAGCATGATATCAATTTTGAAGAGAAAGGTGTGATGGTACTTGGTTCTGGAGTATATAGAATTGGAAGTTCGGTGGAATTTGATTGGTGCGCAGTTCGAGCAATTCGTACATTGCGTGAACACAACATAAAAACGATTATGGTCAACTATAATCCGGAAACTGTCAGTACAGACTACGATGAAGCCGATAGACTTTATTTTGAAAATATCACATTAGAACGTGTTTTAGATATTTATGAAACAGAAAGTTCTTGTGGTGTAATTATTTCTATGGGAGGACAAATTCCAAATAATATTGCCTTACCTCTTCATAGACAACTTGTAAAGATCTTAGGTACTTCACCCGAAATGATTGACATTGCAGAGAATAGATATAAATTCTCGCGTATGTTGGATCAAATTGGAGTTGATCAACCGGAATGGAAAGAATTGACAAGTCTTGAAGAGGCTCAAGAGTTCTGTAAGAAGGCGCAGTTTCCCGTACTTGTACGACCTTCTTATGTTTTATCCGGAGCTGCCATGAACGTAGTTTATTCCTTAGATGATCTTTCAAATTATCTAAGTCAAGCAGTAGCAGTTTCACGTGATCATCCGGTTGTCATTTCGAAATATATTGAGGAAGCAAAAGAGATTGAAATGGATGCAGTGGCACTTGACGGTAAGGTGGTGATGCATGTTATATCGGAACATGTTGAAAATGCCGGTGTACATTCAGGTGATGCAACACTTGTTTTACCACCACAAGATCTTGATCCTGAAACAGTACGTAAAATTGAAAAAGCAACACAACAAATTGGAGATGCTCTAAATGTTACAGGACCTTTTAATATACAATTTATTGCCAAAAATAATGATATTAAAGTTATTGAATGTAATGTAAGAGCTTCTAGATCATTTCCTTTTGTTAGTAAAGTTATGGGAGTCGATTTAATCGAAATGGCTACATTGGGTATGATGGGATTGCCTATTGAACCTTACCCAACCATAAATTTGCCAAAAAATTATGTTGCTGTTAAGGTTCCACAATTTAGTTTTAGTAGATTATCAGGAGCTGATCCTGTTCTTGGAGTAGAAATGGCCTCAACCGGTGAAGTCGCTTGTTTTGGTAGAGATAAATATGAAGCATATATTAAAGCTTTAATTTCCACTGGATTTATAATTCCGAAAAAAAATATTTTACTTTCTATTGGATCATTTAAAGAAAAGAATGAAATGTTACAATCAATACAAAAACTTCATCAGTTGGGATATAATTTATTTGCCACCTCTGGTACAGCTGATTTTATTCAAGAACATGGATTAACCGTGAAATATTTGGAAACTTTGGATGCTTCTGAAGATGATTTGAAATCGGAATATTCTTTACAACAGCATTTAGCTAATAATTTGATTGATTTATATATTAATTTACCATCAAAGAATAAATATCGACGTCCAGCAAGTTATATGAGTAAAGGGTATAAATCGCGTAGAATGGCAGTAGATTATGATATTCCTTTAATCACCAATGTTAAATGCGCAAAATTATTTGTTGAAGCTCTTTCACGTAAAATTGATCTTGAGATATTAAATATTGACTATAAAACTAGTCATAAAAGAATAACACTACCTGGGCTCATTAATATTTCTGCTTTCGTTCCTCATGTTGCTGAGCGAGATAGTGAAGATTTCGCTCAAGTGACCAAGGCTTCATTAGCAACTGGTTTTACCACGATCAACGTTTTGCCCATAGGATTTACAGATTCTTTGCAAGATGCACATACTATTGCTATTGCACGTAGTAATGGTAAAAATAATGCACACTGTGATTATTCTTTATCGATAGTTGTGACTGAAAATAATTCATTGCAATTGACAAAGGTCGTGCAGGAACCTGATTCATCATTTATTCCATTTATTCCATTTACAAATCTTCAAGGAGTGACCATACCAAAGATGGCTACTATATCCAAACATTTTAGTACTTGGCCTTTACTTTCACCTATTGTAACTGATGCTAAAGGATCTGATTTGGCAACTGTTTTATTATTAGCTAATTTTCATAATTGTGCTATTCATGTAACAAGTGTTAGCACTAAAGAAGATATTGTATTAATAGCTTTGAGCAAAGAAAAGGGATTAAAAGTTACTTGTGATGTTGCTGTATATGCATTATTTTTGAATACAAAAGTAATCCCAAATAGCGAAAATTTACTTCCAACTCCTGCCGACCAATCTGCTTTATGGGAACATTTAGAGGATATTGATTGTTTCACTGTTGGCACGCTACCCTATAATCTTGCTCAAGCATTTGGTAAGAATAATACAGCAAGTATAGGAATAGAAGATACAATACCGCTACTTACAAATGCTATTAATGAAGGATTATTATCATTAGAGGATATTCAAAAACGTTTTTATACGAATCCACAGAATATATTTAATATACCAAAACAACCCGATACTTATGTTGAAGTCGAAATTGATCGTAAAGTTTTGATTACACAAAGAGAAGAAAATTGGTCACCATTTATTGGTAAAACTCTCGTTGGCGCAGTGAGTCGTGTAGTATTAAGGGGAGAGACCGTATATCTTGATGGTGGATTATTCTCCTCTGGTAATAATGGAAACGTTATTTTTCTTAAAGCTCCTGCTGTTAAAGAGCCATTAACTGTTAAAGAATCAACATCTCAAGTACAACAACAAGTGGTTCCTCCACAAACCTCTCAATTTGTTGCTAGTAATTTAGCCGACGTGATGTCACCTCCTATGGGACCTAGAGAGCTTAGATCAAATTCAATAGCGTTGGATTTTTCTTCCTTTGAACTCCCTCATGCTAATTTACCTACGTAAATACCATTTAAATTTAAAAGTTATCTTTGTTCATTTTTAATTTATAAGCTACGATTAACATTTTTCATGTTATTTTTTTATTTAACCTTTAGGAATCTGGTATCTATGATTAGCCATTCGTCATTTTTCCGTAAAAATATTCTCACAGTCAAGGAATTCACGCGAAATGATCTTCATTTATTGTTTGCTGTTGCATATGAAATGCGTACCTTAGTAGAACGTTATGGTTCAATTAATCTATTACAAGGACGTGTAATGTTTACCTTGTTTTACGAACCATCAACGAGGACTTCCGCTTCTTTTGAAGCTGCTATGAATAGATTAGGAGGGCGCGTGGTTTCAGTTAAAACGGATGTATCCTCAGTAGCGAAAGGAGAAACGTTAGGTGATACTGTAAGAACTGTAGGTTCTTATGGTGATATTATAGTGTTAAGACATCCAGAACCGGGCAGTTCAAAGGTTGCAGCAAAATATTCACCTGTTCCTATAATAAATGCTGGTGATGGTATTGGAGAACACCCTACTCAGGTATGTATAAAGTATTTGTGAATTCACGTGCTTTCAAATTCTTAATGTTTTAAAATATCTTTACAGGCATTCCTTGATGTGTATACAATTCGAGAAGAATTGGGTACCGTTAATGGATTAACAGTGACTATAGTAGGGGATTTAAAGAACGGAAGGACGGTTCATAGTTTAGTTAGAGTATTATCGCATTATCACGTAACTTTAAACTACGTTAGTCCTAATTCATTACGTATGCCGGATGAAATTAAAAATGAAATTCGTAAAGGTGGTATAGATCAAAGAGAATTTTCCGATTTACATGAAGTTATATCTACTACAGATGTATTATATGTAACTAGAATGCAACGTGAACGTTTCTTGGATTTATCAGAATATGAGATGGTTAAAGATTATTTTATAATTAATAATGCTACTTTAAGTAATGCTAAGTCAAATATGATTGTTATGCATCCTTTACCTAGAATGAATGAGATTGATCCTGAAGTGGATTTTGATGATAGAGCTGCTTATTTTAGACAAATGAAATATGGAATGTTTGTAAGAATGGCTTTATTGGCTTTGGTAAGTTATTTTCGTTTATACATATCCTTGAAATTAATATATCGATTTTTTTTTTTACTAATTTGGTTACCTAATAAATTAGGTATTGGGAAAATCATCATAAATTATTGTAATCTATATTATATTTATATTTATAATTTTTTTTTAAAAAAAAAGAACTCGAGATTATCAATATTATATGCTAATGACTTCAAATAAAATTGAATTAAAACAAGCAAATTAAATTTCAATATATCACGTGTGTAACAATAAAATTTTAGTGACTGTTTATATGCAAGAATAGAAAAGGAAGAAACTACCGGGAAAAACTAGAATTTGAACATATTTTAGCCTAAAAATCATTTTTGGCATAGGTCCAATATATAAGTTGTGCGTCAGGTGTCGATTTGCCTCAGATGTCAACTGGCCTAAATTACCGGCCCATTTTTATAATGTCAATTCCGATAGATGTAATTAACCAATTATAATTCATAATTCGATGTAATTGAAATCGATCTAGTGATGAATAATTGATAAATGTCTTTTTTAATTTTGTCACATAGAACGTGACTGATTTTCACATGAGATTGAGAATAAATAAATAATACTTCAAATAAAAAAAATCTAATACTTATCGTTACCGTTCGTTCCATCCATCCATTCATTCATTCAATAATTTATTCTTCGCGTCATTATTTAACAAAATTATCCTTATTTATTTTATTGAAAACCATTCTAGACATTCGTTTTTTTTGTATAAATTATACTATCAACAATTACTAGAATGAAATATCGTTCAACTAGAGGATCACTCAAGCTTCTTTCATTTTCGGAAGCTGTTTTAGTAGGCTTAGCAGAAGATGGGGGATTATTTATTCCTACAAATATACCAGCCTTGCCAGAGAATTGGCGTAAAGATTGGTCAAATTTAACATTTAATTCATTAGCACTTGAGATATTTTCATTATATATTCCAACGGAAGAAATTTCACGTAAAGAATTGGAACAGTTAATTAATAAATCATATTCAACGTTTAGATCTAATGAAATCACACCATTAAAAAAAATTCGAGAAAATTTTTATGTTCTAGAATTATTTCATGGACCAACATTTGCTTTTAAAGATGTTGCATTACAATTTCTTGGTAATTTATTTGAATATTTATTAGAAAAAAAGAATGAAGAAAAGGAAAACAAAGATAGAATAACTGTATTAGGAGCTACTAGTGGAGACACTGGTAGCGCGGCTATTTACGGCTTGAGAGGGAAAAAAAATATTTCGGTATTTATACTTCATCCACATGGTAAAATATCACCAATTCAAGAAGCTCAGATGACAACAGTATTGGATAAAAACGTTCATAATTTATCAGTTGAGGGTACATTCGATGATTGTCAGGTATGTTTGTATAACTCATTAAATAAAGTGATGGTTAAGTTTTAAAAAAAAATTTCTTCTTTTTACTACATAGGATATTGTAAAGAACTTATTTGCGGACAGCCCATTCAATGAAAAACATCATTTAGGCGCGATTAATTCAATAAATTGGGCAAGGATATTAGCACAAATAGTATATTATTACCACTCATATTTTCAATTAATTAAATCATTAAATATTACGACAGAATCAAATGAAGCAAAAGAAATTCAACTTCAATTTTGTGTACCAACAGGAAATTTTGGAGATATATTGGCAGGATATTTCGCAAAACAAATGGGTTTGCCGATAAATAATTTAATAGCATCAACTAATTCTAATGATATATTAGACAGATTTTTTAAGAATGGCAGGTATGAAAAGTTAAAAAGCGAGAGCGGGAAATTTGTTAAAGAAACTTTAAGTCCTGCTATGGATATTGCTATCTCAAGTAATTTTGAAAGATTATTATGGTATTTGGCTTATAAAGATAGTAAGGTTCAAGAAGAAGATAAAATTAAAGAAGTTAGTAAAATTGTTAGAGGGTGGATGGAAGATGTTAAAACCAATAAAAGTTTAAAAGTTGAAAAATCTATGTTGGATATTGCACTTCGTGATTTCAAAAGTGAAAAGGTTTCAGATCAAGAGGTATCTTTCTTTTATTAGATTATGATATTTTTTTTAAAAAAAATTGAAATTAACAGGTGAAATTATGATTTTAGACGTTGAGTACTATTCAGAAATATTACACACCAGAAAATAAAGATCAAATTTCTTACATTCTTGATCCACATACAGCGGTTGGCGTTGCAGCTGCAGATAGACAGATTATCTCGCCGTAAGTATATTTCAAATATCTTCCATATCTACTAAATTTTCATTTTAAATAAATTTTATACATTTTTTTCAATTAGTAATACAATTCAAATATGTCTTGCAACGGCACATCCAGCAAAATTCTCCCAAGCGGTAGAAAAAGCATTAGAAAATTTCAAAGCATTTAAATTTGAAAGTATATTTCCAAAAGAATTTGTTGGATTATTGGAAAAAGAAAAGAAGGTCATATTTGTTGAGAAAGCTGATCCTTCTTTGGTTAAAAAAGTGATTGAAAATGAATTAGATATTGAACTGAATTCAGGATGAGATTAAAAAATAAAGATTCCTCCCAAAATTAAAAATATCATAAAATTTCAATGTCAAATGATTCGTGCATAATTTTCGCATTTTTATCGCATTTCACGTGACATTAATTTATTTTACCATTTAAGAATAGAAATTTGATTTTTACTATATAAATTTTATTTTTTTGCATTTTTGGCAAATTAAAAATGCATATTTTTTATTAAATTAGATTCGTTCTCAATGAAAACGCGTAACTTTGTCTTGCAAATGGATTAAATTTGATTGGCTAATTATAAATACCGAAATATATATTTGTTGATTATCATTATTGTTATTTCCAAGCAACTGTTTTTACAATGACTACTGGATCCATAAATATTCTTACTATTGATTTCAAACGCACCGAACGTATTGGGTTAACAACAGCTCTTCGAGAGTATATTTCTTACCATTACAATGATCACCCAGACAACTTTACGGATGATTTTCGCGTTCTCGACGAGTTAAGAAATGATTGTTTGAATTTGGAGGTGCATCAGAACGCCCTCCATCGGTTGTTAAAGTGAGTTGTTGGTTTAATTTTAATTAATTAAATACTACTTCTTTCTCAAAACGATCGTTATAGAATTCTTTTTTTAAAAGTAACCTCAAATATAATTTAATTTGACTTCTTTTAAAATTTCAGATATTATGGACAATTGGTTTTTATCGGATCAAAGTTTCCCATTGATGTAAGTTTGGTGGATTATTATTACTGCTGTTGTAGGTTATCTTAAAATTAATTTATTTTCCTTGCCGATAGTTTGGCATAGAATTTCCTTGGTATTCAGCTTTTTCCGATGAAAAAAGGCCGAGTATGTTCATTTATTCACTTATCTTTATTAATTATTTTATAGAACATAGTTTAATGGAGAATTATCATAGATTCTTAATTAATTATTATTACAATTATGACTCTTATATAGTTTCTCATCGGAATTTTTATTATGAAAAGGCGTGTGTGTTGTTCAATATTGGTGCTATGTATAGTCAACTTGGCGTTTCAGAGAATAGGACAACCCCTGAGGGAGTTAAACGAGCGTGCCAGCATTTTCAAGTAATTTTAATTGAATTATATATGTCAGCTTTTATCGTATAATATTATAATCGTTGTAAATTAACCTTTCATATACCAAAATTCAGTATGCTGCTGGGTGCTTCAAACATTTAAATGAGGTCATAGTAGCAGAAATGCGTATTGCACCACCTTTAGATCTATCATCTGACATGTTAAAGGTATTGACTAACACGATGCTTGCACAAGCTCAAGAATGCTTTTGGCAAAAGGCTGTTCATGGTAAACTTAATTAAATTTAATTTTTTATTGTCATATTAAAAGAATTCATTTTGATTCAACCCGTTTTGCATTGGATCAAGACAAATACAAGGATGGGACGGTTGCAAAGTTAGCTAATCAAGTATCCATATATTATGAACATGCACATGAGATTGCTTCAAATAACTCAGAAATTGCAAATATATTTGGGCAAGTAGGTTATTCATTCACATCTTACCTTAAAGGAGTTATTCACATACGTCCTTTTATTTACTAACATCATGAATTGTACTCAGGGATGGTTAACACATTTACAAGTTAAGTCCTGGCATTTTCATGCAGCTGCAGAATTTAGGAAATCATCTGAATGTATTAGTCAGAATAAATATGGTGAAGAAATCGCTAGGTTGCAAGTTTGTCAAGAGTATATTAAAAAAGGTTTAGATCAATGTAGACATTTGCGTGAAGCAGTTATAAAAGATTTAGAGGTATTTACTCATATGGGAATGTTTTAGAGCCTTTTAATTATAATTCATAAATAAATATGTATTTATTTATTTTTATGTTCTATAGTCAGTACAGGCTGCCGTACAATCAAATCTTAAACGAGCTCTGAAGGATAATGATATTATTTATCTTCAAATGGTTCCATCCTCTTTGTCATTAACTTCTATTGGTAAAGCCAATATGGCTACTCCAAATATTCCACCAGAAGTTAAAGACCCTATTTCTTTGATGAATGAAAGATCTATTTTGGGTGTACCTTTGTTTGTAAAACTCGTCCCTTATGCGGTTCATCAAGCTCATAGTGTATATTCCGATCGTAAGGAAAAGTTGGTGAGGGATGAGATTTTATCTAAACTTCACGAGTTGATAAATATTTGTAACAGGTAACATATTTATTATATATACACACTTCTTGTCAGAATTTATCTATATGTACGAAATATTTGTTTCTGCCTAAATTTAGTACATTACGGTCTTTGAACTTGCCCGCAGCACTTAATGAGGTTGATCAGCGTTCACAAATACCACCATCCATTTTATCTATGTCTCGAGAAGTTCGTAATGAAGGAGGTTTAGCAAGATTGAATGCCATGTTTGATACATTACAAGATAAATCTAGAATTGTCTATCAAACTTTAGATGAGGTAATTTTTCTAATATTATTCGACTCGAATAATCCGGTTGGGAATTCCTCTTAACATTCATTATTATTGTTTTATAACAGGCGCTTGCTTTTTTGGATCAAGAATGCACTGATGATGAAGAATTTAGAAATAAATTTGGTGAAAAATGGACTCGGCCTCCCTCATTGTCAGCAAATAAAGAATTGACTGAAAAAGCGGAAAGCTATAGAAAGGTTTATGATCAGGCTTATAAAAGTAATAAAATTCTTCAAAATGGATTGGAACAACAATCCGAAGCTTTAGATATATTGAGCTCTGATCGAGTAAGTTAGCATTACTTAGATTCTTATAGATATCAGTATAATTAAATGCCATTTTTTTTAGGAGATACTGGAAGAACGCGTCCCTCCGGAAATAACATCTGAATCTGATGTAGATGATGTAGATGGAGTTCAAAAAATCAAAGATGATTTACGAGCTTTAATAAATCAATCCTTCCAAATAACGAGAGAATGCGAAACTAAAATTCAAGAAGTAAAAAAGACTGCAGATTTAGATGATATTGGTACGTGTTTATATATTGAACATTCTTCTATAATATTTTTATATATGTATTATATCTAACATTCCTGAATTTATTTACTTTAGCTCCCATATTGCTTAAAGAAGCTGCCAAAATAACTTCTGCTAGCAACACATCCATAAAACTCGAACCTGCTCATTTTGAAGATTTGTTTAATGAACAATTGAAAAAATATGATAAATACTTATTGACAAGTAACAAATTATCCGATATTCAAGACAACGTGCTCGCTTCTATATCTGTACTTATAAATTCTATTTCATATCATATATCATATGAAATATCTTAAAATATTATTGCCTACTAATACTAACTATAACATTATGTAGGAGAAATTCGAGGAGTATAATAAAAGACGAAGAATGGCGTCGACCAATCAGAAGCGAGCTCAGTTTATACAAATGCTTGGGAATGGATATAAATGTTTCATTAATATACTTCAACGATTACAGGAAGGAATGGCGGTAATAAATCTTTTTTTTTTATATAAAATATATATATATATACGCGTTATATTTACTGTATTTATTACAAATATTTAGTTTTATGCTCGTTCGCAAGCGAATGCAGATGAATTAAAGCAAAATTGTCAAGCTTTTGCCACTCAACGAAGAAAAGAAGCTGAACGATTTTCAAAGTTAATATTACTTGATTATTTTATTTTTTATTACTATAATTAGTCTCTTTCTTATATACCTATATTTTATTTACTGTATTTAGTGTACTTTTGGGATCGACGAGAAATTTCGATATTTCACAACCTGCATCTCCTGTTCCTAACCTATGGAACAAAGGAATGCCTATATCATTTTCACCTACATCACGTGGATATCAAAGACCACCACAACCGCCACCACAATGATATATTATTCCTTTACTATACATAATCATTCGAATAATATAATACGATAAAAACATCAATTTAAATTATTATAAATAGAATATATTTTATTTAAAAATAAATATGGGTTGTATGTAAGCTTAGGAAATGGAGCTCCGAGATTTTTTTAACCAAAAATTGATTTTTACGTGATACAATTCAAAATAAAAATAGATTTGGGCATTTAAGCTTATATTGTGAATTATAATATGATTTGTATATACATTATACTATATAAAAAATATTTGATTTGTAATATAATAAGTTAACAATTATATTATTTTAATTTTTAATAAAAAAAAAGTTAATTCATTGATGTGCAAGTGTGTTTTCTGAATCTCTTAAAACTTGATAAATAACTTTTTTTCAACCCATATAAATATTTCATATGTTTAGTAGTAAAATTTGCTTTCTGTTAGATGATTGAAATATTTTTTGATATGATTTGTCTAATAAGGATTATAATCATCTTTATTAATTAGAGAAATAGGATGAATATCTTTATAATTCATCTTATATCTGGTAATTTGAAAATTCCAAATCAATTATATCATTTATCAGTAGATTATTATAAGTTAAATCATCTACATTTCTTTATAAGATAACATTAATAATAAAAATGATAAATACAACTAAGATTTCTATAACTAAGATTTTCATAACAAAAAATTCCACAATAAAATAATATAACTAAAGATAATACTGCAATTGATTTGAAAAAATCTGTAAATAGTTGTAATCTTCACCTAGTTATATAAGTCTGAAAAATATCATGTGATATTTTATGATCTTTATACATCAGAAATCTGATAAAAGGTTATCAGCCAATCATAAAGAGAGTTGCTGTTTAGGAAGGAAGGGAGTATTATTACATGAGATTTTTTATTTAAAGTAGATTGATCCTGATTACTAGTTAGGACCACTTTTTTGTAGCAATTTGAAAAAAAAAGAAAAACTGAAAAAAATATACCAAAAATATATGAAGAAAAAATATTTTAACAAAAAACAATACAGTTTAGACAATTTTGACAATTTTATGTGAATAGGATGTGGGTAACAAAGAGAGGAATAAATTTGATAAGAGTGATTTTTTGTTTTGTTCACAGGCTAAACTGTAATCATTCTTGAATAAACACATTTTTTACGTAAAAATTCTTGGATTGAATCTAACAGGGAAAAGAGTTTTCGTAAAATAGCATAGTGGTTATACTTAATTTTATCATATTTTATAAATCATTTTACCAATCATTTACCAATCATTTTTTATTTTATCACATATACTACCTTATAATAAATTACCAGATTTTATAAATTTTATTTAGTAATATATAGTAAAATTGAAGATCTTTAGGTTGCATAAAAGTTTATAAGTTTCAATAAAAGTCATCTGATTTTTTTTTTATTTGATAGCTGATCAATTATAGTTTTTAGATATTAAAATGAAAAAAGAAATTTTTTAGAACATAAAAAAATTTTCTCATATTGAAGTATAAGTAACAATTTTTTTATATATTTTTAGCATTATTATATATAAAATTATGTTGTCTATTACTTTACAAATGAGTATTTTTTCAGTATTTTATAAATAGAATATTTTTGAATTATATTTTTAAATTATAATTGATTGGTTATTAAATAAAAAAATTTAAAGTAAAATTTATTAAAAATTCATAAACTTTTATGTAATCTGAAAATCTTCAATTTTACTATATATTACTAAGTAAAATTTATAAAATCCGATAATTTATTGTAGAGCAATGTATAATAAACTCCATAAAATGATTTTTATTTAAGTTAATTAACTCTAATTGAAAAATCTTACATAATAATATACATTAAATTTATATATAGTTAAATATTATTACAATGTATTATAATATCAATTTTTATCAAAATCAAATTAATATTGAATACCTTTTATTAGAGCTAGTGATACCTAACTAAACTCTTTTTTGAAAAATTGTAATTTTGTTAAAAGTTTCGTCTCTTTAATATTTTTATATGAATAAATATAAAATTATTATATTTTTTAATGTATTTTAATTCAAGAAATTTAGATCAAGTTAAATAAAATTTCGGTAATTAAGTAAAATAATTTCGTTATTAATAAAAAACTAGTTTTATTATTTTAGTTTCGTCAATTTCATCATATTAAGAAAAGTAATTTCATCAGGTATCACTAATTAGAGCAAACTGATTGCAATAACATAAAAAAAAATGACAAAATCAATTTATTATTTAGTAAATTAACTCTGATTAAAAAATTTTATATAATAATATCTACTAAAATTTTACATATAAATATATATAATTATATAGTATTCTAATATTAAATTTTATTAAAATTGAATTAATATTAAGTAAATTTTACTAGTAATAACTTTTACAATTTAATTTTATAATTATTAATTAAATTTATTAAATTAAAAGTTTATTTATATAAATTATATGCTATCATAATTAAGACATTATTGATACATTATATTATATTAATTTTTTATATTATATTCTATTCTTTCTAATATTTCTTCTATAGTTTCATCATCTTTATCATTATTTTTATCTTCAAATAAAAGAATTTTATTTTCTTTTAAAAATGCAAATAATCTCTTATTTAAACATTTAATATTTCTTTCTATTTTAGATGAAAAATAATTAATACATTTTTTATCAAATAAAATACTTAAGCATTCTTGATGAAAACTATATCTATAAATTAAAACAATTCTATTAAATAAATCTATATTATTTGATAATAAACAATTATCTACATCACAAAATTTATTATCAGTAGGTCTTTTTTGAGTATTCCAATCTAAAAGAAGCACTTTATATCTACTTTTATATCAAAATTTGAAAGATAAATTTTGGATATTTATTATTATCAATTTGCTTTGTATTTCCTAAATTTTGATAAATCTTATCAAAAATTGATATTAGAAATAATAAAACTATTTTTTCTAAAAATTTTAATTTATTAATTTGGATTTAGCTGGATTTCTTAAATTAACAAATGAATTTTCAAAAAAAAAGTTATTTCTTTCAACATCAATAATTTCTACTTTTTGAATAATTTATGAATTTAAATTAAATTCTGCTGTTTGATATCTTAAAGAACTATAAAAATTTTCAATAAAATCATTATTGAAAATTGATAAATTATTTTTTAAAACATTAATTATTAGATGTTGTTTTAAAGTCCAATAAAACACATTACAGTCAACTCTTTCTACAACAAATTTTGATATAACAAATTTTACAATACAACGGATTTTTAGTATCAGACAGATTTTTAAATATAAAAAAACACTACTATATACTACTATACTGAATTTAGTAATTAAAAATTCGTATTACATTTAACGAATTAAAGTCAGAAAAATTTATATATAAAATGACTTTTTTATAATGAATTTTCTTTATAATGAATTTTTTTTGATACAACAAAGTTTTGCTTAAAATGAATTTTACTAGATTTATGTATATAAAATTATGTAGTTTTTAAA
>CAMKVN010000492.1:0-28067 GCA_946474995.1 Funneliformis geosporum | reverse complement strand
TTTAAATAATTTCGAATGCAATGTTCGCAATATGTTATTGCAAAACATTCTTGTTTGCAATTTTCACAAACTCTTTTTATTCCTTGATTTAAGGTGATTTTATCTGATTCAAAACCCTGAATTAATATTTGTATTGCCTTTGATTTTTCCTCGTTTGTGAGAGATTCGTCAGCGTAAATTGTTTGTTGTCTAAACTCATGCTGTTCGTCAATGTCTGTGTTATAATCGGTTAATGCAATTGCTCTAGTATATGCATCGTTAACTAATTCCATACGAATTGAGGACATAATGCAATGAAATAGAAATTATTCAAAAAAAGAAAGTTTAACGGGAATAAACCTCCGTGTTTTATTCCAAATAGATTATGATCGACCTTTGTTCTACGTAGCAAAGATCACATCAACGTGACTAATACTGCGGAAGGCACAGTCGTTGCATAAATGAACACTTTAAACCAATTGGAATATTATTCGGCTATCTTGTACGCAGCATTATTATATTTTTCGAGAAATATATTTCTAAACCCACCCAACCCATCGTACTAGATATTGGAATCGATTCTACCAAAACCGAATTGATCGCAAAAATACGAATATATATAACTGATGGATTTAGAAAATGTTAGAATGATCAAGAAAATACAGAAAATGTCGATAAACCAAAGTTCATTAACCAATACTAAAAAGTGATCAAATTGATATTATTTACTTTATTGGTCAAGATTTTAAGATTTTTAAAGTGAATCATATACTTTTTCGACAACAATATATTTTGATCAATCTGTAATTAAATATTATGGCTTCTTAAAATATCATCTTTTAATTTCTTGGGCAATATTTCATCATTAAGTTAAGTTCAACTTTGTTGAAATATCCATCAAAAATAAATATAAACCTAATCAATGGTATAATAAAACTTGACATTTTGTTGAAAAATGTATTCCTATAATTTTTAAGCTTAAAATTTTCAAATACTATAAAAGCTTATGGAGTAATCTTCGGTCTTTAAACTTATACAATAAGAGAACTTTGCTTTCCCAAATACAAGTAGAAAAGTATAACTTAGACTATTGAGGCTCTTTTTAATTAATGTCTTAATCTTTAGCTGGTCTTTAATCTTTCCCTTTACCTGAGTTTGACGAGCATCCGTCCTTTCAATTTTATTACCAATTGATTCCTCAATATTTTGCTTTTCAATCTTAGCAAAATTTAACTATAGTAAAAAAAAAATTTAATCATTTTTGAATTTAGCCTAACAGTATTTTGTATTTTGTATTTTGTATTTGAAAATCAATTAAATCTAGTAATTGCGTACGAGAGTAATCCTTTTCTTTTTTTTTAAAAAAAAAATTGAATAATCTAACCTATTAAATAAAAAATACTACAAAAAATAAAAAATTAATTTGATATTAAAAAAATCACATATCGGAGCCAAATAACATAATTTAAAACATTAATGAAAAAACAAATAAAATTAAAAAAAATATACTGCGTACATCCAAGAAAACAAAAAAATTAATAAAAAAAAATATTCTCGAACTTACGAAATAATCGAACCTAAAAAGTAGTAAAAAAAATTATTCTGGAATATATAAACCATTTAATAACACATCATCTTAATAAGCTGGGTTAGATACCTAATTATTATAAATATAAATTTTAAATTTTTTTTTGATAAATTACAGTATGTAGCATGATATTATTGGTTTCAATTATTTTATACGATCATAGGACAGAAAAATATTCATAGGTTTTTATTTCTAATAATAAATTATAATTTTTAGGATGTCAATTGAAATAGTAATCAAGTTTATCTCTTTAATTTTTAATTTTCATATAGAAAGAATTTTCATTTAATCAATTTTTGTCGGAAATGTACCAGTACAAGCAATTCGTGCTATGTAAATAAAATTTTTGCATTCAATTTATGATTAAAAAAATCGCTAAGCAATAAATGAAATCGATTAATCAAATCTTAGAATCAAAACACGCGAAACTAGTGTTGCAATCAGTTCTTTAATGTTTATATTTATAAACGAATGTAAAATATAGCAGAAAGATTTTTAATTATGTAATATTTATGCAAAATTTTTAATAAAAATTAAATATATCAAGTCATCGCTTTGTACTCTTTTATTAAATGCCGATCTTGCGAAATTACTACGGCTAAAAAAATAATCTAGCTATATGATATTATAATATAATAGTCATTTAGGAGTTTGTCTATTCGTACCCAGGTATCAATTCCTCCTTTTATACCTAAAAATCGGAAGAACGACTTTCCCAGAGGACAAGTTGACTCGAGGTTTTTTTGGCCAGTGGTCTGGCCGGAGGCAATTCGTCCCGTGGTCAATTTGTCCAGTGGTCAATTTGACCTACGCTCTACATCGAGCATACTAATTAAAAATAAAAATACAACAGTTTATTAATTTAACTATTATTGTAACACTAGTATTCACGATTAATCGATAAAGATTTAAAAACGTTATAAGAGAATGATCGTAATTACTCTAGTTCATTCGTAATTAATGAATTAAATCTGCAATTCGAATACAATCGCCATAAATTTGTATTCATTTTAATGTTGAATATAAAAAAAATTTGCAAGCTCTAATTTCTTTATTAAAAAAAATATAATTTTTACAAGAAATTAATAGATAGATAAAGGAATAATTCATCATCATAGAATTCGATCAAAAGTCTTGAAATCCTAAAAATAATACTATACTCATTTAGTTTTTGATAACTTTCACAACGTCGCCACCAAATATGTAGCCGAATTATTTGCCGGTTAGGGTTTCTGGCATTTCATTGTTTTATTCATAAGTGAATCAACGGTATATGATTAGGATAATATTGAATATGTATGTATGGAAATCTAAATAAAATATTCTCGGGAAAATTTTTTTTTGTGAGAATAGTGCTATTTGTCATCTACCTGATACAAGTAATGAGAACGTAGAGTCAAAATTTAAAATATAATGTTGGCGGCTGAAATTCATCAGTAACCTAATGAATATTGTTGCACGCAGTTCGAGACGTTTATAGGTTATAAACAAAAGAAAAAGGTAAGCGGAAGGTTTCTTTATTTAATGTTTTATTTATAACAATTGAATTCTGACATAAATCTACGTAAATAAGGTATTGCCTTAATCGTCGGCGCTCTATACGATCAGATACGTAATTTATTAATATACTTTCGTTATCGTTACAAATAAAAGGGGAAGGGGATATATGCTATACCGATATACTAATGTTATCTATTGTTATTGTCTAGGGAACATAGGGAACACACTTTTTATTCAGCGAAATCCAACCTTTTTTATACTTAAATTTCAACAAGGACCAATTGTTCGGAGGCCTTTTTGTCTTCGAAACATAATGGCCGGATAACATATTGGCCAGGAGACAAATTGGCCGTTGGCCAGGGCCATTGTACTACAAAAAGTCTAACTAAATACTAACAAACTTAAAATTAAACTAAACAGAAATGCCCTGGAACTAATAGAACACGATAAAACAATTAGATTTCGACATATCAGGTAATGCAGCACGTGACTTTAATATTTTTTAAATATATAGATATCGAATTTTGATCCTTACAGGAAACTTAAACCTTACCACTACATAATTTTTATATACCTTCTACCTTAATTCACGAAGTTCATTATGTCTATTTGTCACGTTCGAGCAGCCCCGGAAATATTCATAAGAAGTATTGTTCCTTACGAAAAGTGGTCGCTTTAATATTATGATACATTTTTTTGTACCAACTTAATAATACATTTTTCAACAAGTTTATTGCCGCTTCTTTCAAATTATGACTAACCTCGTCTACCTTATTATGAGTTTTTAATTTTGATAATTATGGTCACGATAAGACGATTTGAATATGCTCCGAAAATAGTATCGTTGTCCAAGAATTCTTAAGCAAATAGGTAATTTATAAAAAGAATAAGAATATAAATTTAGTCAGATAGGCTTTCCCATGTTCTTGTACTATTAAATGGGGTGATTAATACTACAAGTAATGCTACTCGTAACTAAACCGTAGACTTGCGGCAGGGTCGTAGATTTATGAAATATTATATGCTACGCACTATACTATATAATTTCCTGATGTAGAAAAAATTTCTAACACATAGATATCCATCTCCGAGCAATTTAATAATTACAATTAATTGATCGTGAATAACAATTTCAACTTCTAATGATTCTCTATTTAAGTAGCTTTTTAATATAACACGTTAGCTTATACAATGCCCTTTATGTATAATTTGCTCTTATATCAATGTGTCAATTTTGAAACAAATAATTCATTGAAATACCTAACGTTACTTGTACTTTTAACTCAGTGATTTATATTGGATTGATTTGTGGAGGGATATGATGCATAATTCATCTTCGATTGGAGCATTGGCATCTTTATCATTTTTTTTTAGATGAGCGTTATAAACGACCCAAAATTCAAACGTTATCTCCTACACTTTTTACTCTCTACCCTTGCAAGAAATGCTGGTCAACCTCTGTTGAAGTTGTCCTGACTGCAGGATAATATCAACGAAAATGACTTATGGAAGATTAAAAATTTTTTTTAAAATAATAATGGAATGTATCTTATTTATATGTTGTATGGCTGAAAAGCCGTTTTAACATGACTTATCGTCATGATAGAAATGGAAAACAACGTCCAATTTATATATTTTTGGATTCTTCATTAATATAATAATTTACCGATTTATAAAAGTATTTTTATGGGATTATTTTTCCATGAAAGTCAATTAAATAAACATTTAAAATTTTCTACTACAAAAAAAGCAACTTTTTTCTTGTTTAAAAAGATATATAGTCCTAATCGGTTAATCTGATTAAAAAAAGGTAAACTTTTTATTAAAAAAAAAAAAAAACAAAGTACGTTCTTATTTTCGCATATCTTTATAAGGGTGTTTTAATATGATTGGTTGCTAACTTAACTTGTGCGACCGTACTCAAGACTAAAGATTCCACACATGAAAGTTCAAAAGACCAACAACAACAACAACAACAGCAATCGTAAAAACAGCAAACAAAATGAAGCAAATAAATATTATCAATGTAAGGAACCGTTCATCTCCAGCATCCCATTTATCATGAAGTCATTCATCTCGCTAACGAAATGGAACTACCCGAAGAAATTATCAGTGCACTACAACAAATCATTCCGTTGGACTTGCCAGGATTGTGCATTGCAATTTTGCGAGTCCGAAACCGTATGGTATTTTACAATATGCTATTTTTCTGAATACAACTTTACACCGGTATTGATAATTATTGAGCTGAATATGAAATGTATGCTTAAAGATTATTTTGTTAAATTGCAAATTATTTTATATATTGAAACCCTTATATTTTCCTATTACAGATATTTCAAGACCAAACCTAAAAAAAAAGAATTTTTATGAAATATTTTATCTTATTATCGATATTTTGAAATTAACTCATATTTTTTAATTATTATTTTCTTTTATATTTTATAATAATTTTTAAAACTATAAAATGTTCGTCATTTTGTTAGATAATGCCAGGAGTAAATAAGAACAGACGACCTAATAGGACGACATTAATAGATTTTAATGAAGAACTAATCCTTCTTGAGCTAGACCTGTGAGCGTCAGAAGAGTTATTTATTTATTTGCGATACTTTAATATTATTATGGTATATACTAGTTTTTAATAATTAATTTCCTCTTTAGGAAATTAATTATTAAAAAAGTAGCATTTTGAATCATTTTTCTTAAAAAATCATATTTAAAAATTTCGCATTAAAACGTTAAGCTTTTAAATTATTGAATTATACGTTTTTATAATTAATTAATAAACTCTAAATTTATAAACACACTTATTACAAAAAAAAAAAAAAATTTAACTTAAAAAATTAATCAACCAATAAGGTTTGATAGACGAGGCCATAATGAGCCAATAGAAAACGTATATTCTTATATTACTTAAACATAGGAACATAGGCATGTGGTTCGAAATAATTCTACCATCACACTCGAAAGTGATGTAAAAAATATCTAACAAATCAATAAAAATGAAATGATCGAAATTTTGGTCTATTAATGTAATAATTACGAGGTTTGCAAAAAAAAACCTCGGCCTTGACGAATCAACTCGAAACATTTTTGCAAGTACAGACTTTTGAACAAATTGCTTCGAAATTATTTTTTTTTAACAAGCATTATTCTAAAAAATAAAATTTTAACTCGTTTTACTACCAATTTTAATAATAACCCACAGATTCTCTATCAGATTAAGGTCAGGACTATATGTAGGAAGGCCAATCAAGAATCGCTGAGACCCAGCGATCAAGAAGCTTGGATGTTTCTTTAGTTTCTTTAGCCTTGTGTTTTTGGTCATTATCTAGTGGAAGACCCAAAGTGATGGCATGACTCTTGTATTTTCAAATAGCTAATGTAGCAGAGATTAATTGAGGGTTCGCATATCCCTTCAAAGCCTAAAAAGAAGTGATGAAGGTGATTATTTAAAATTTCAAGATAAAGTAGATAAAGTAGCACAATCCATGTTTTGAGTAAACATATGGTTCCGCATGTTCCAACTTTATAAAAGCTTTCACAGAATTTCGAAAACTCTGAAAGTTGTTTCATCTGAAAATACAACAGTTTTCTAGTCTTATTCGGGGTGGGCGGTATCCACTACACGCGACGTGCTCATAGCTTTGTAGTAAGGTACTATTTTTGGATGACTTGAACCACGGTTAAATTTCTGGTTGATATTTAAACCATATTTCTTAACAGGAACGATACTTGTCATTTTGTATGATTCTTGCTAATATAGTTCAAAATTTTTGACGCGAAGTGGTTTTTTTTTTTTTTAGTTGTGCAAATTTTCCAAGGCTCATTGACAGTTACTCGTCGTCTGCAAGTGAGAGACTTTCTCCATTTCTCCGAAAATAAATTTTATTATTTTTTTTTTTTTCTTAGTGCTTACAAGTTTTTAATAAGACAAAACGATTTCTAAACTAAAAATCAACGCTTTCGTAAAAAAGTAAAAAAAAAAAATATATATATATAGAATTTTTTTCTTTTTGCTTTCTATGAAAGAAGATTAACCAGTTTTTATATGCGTTACTTTTTATCTATTCTACAAAAAAAAAAAAAAAAAAAATTCAGGATAGTATTATTTTAAATCAAATCGTCAAAGTGCGCTAATACAAATAAAAGAAACAGAAAGAAACGCTATTACGTGCAACGCACGCAAAGTCAATTTAAAAATAGTGGACAAAGTTTTGGTGGATAGCTCGTGGCGAAAGTTAAATTTTTTCAGCAAAAATAGTGTTTTTTTTTTTCCTTTCGATCATACTTTATTAAAATTTTTTTGTTTCAAGATTTATTTTTTCCTATTTAATTGCTTTTCATCACATCACACAGCCTTGAATGAAGACCCCGAATGAATTTTAATGTACAAAATGCTGCGATCGAATTTTATCATGAAAAATATTTATATTTAAATGCAATTAAGGCATTTATTTACCCCAAATTTTACAATTGAAAAGTACAAACGAAATGTTTTTAATCTTGATTTAATTTTTATTATTAGGATATATAGCACGACAAATTATTAATCTCACAAAATAAATAAAAAATGGTAAATTGATCAATGGCCGACCTACAATTACCCGGGACAATCTATAATTTGTAAATTTAGGCTTCGTTTGTGCTCTTGATGAAAAATTTCTTAACTCCAAAAGTAGATATAGAGAAAATAAAATTGTAAGGGAACCGATTTTATATATATGGCACTGCTCTGAATTTTGTTAAAAAAATTGTTAAAAAATCCAAAATCCATTCTCTAAAGATTTTTTTTTTGACTTCTTTGGTTCTTTTCAGGTACTATTGCTTCCTTATTTGCAGAAGGATCAAAGTAAATCCAATCAAAAGTAGAAAAAAAAGAATAATTACAACATAAAACTTAACCGACAAAAAAAAATCACAGCCCGCCCGAAGAAAGTAGAAAACAAAAAAAAAAAAAAAAAAAAGATCTGAAAATAAATAGAAATTCGATCAGAACTTGAAAAGATTAAATAAGTAAAGTAAATTATCTATACTTATGAAACTAATTCTATATCTTTAAATTGCACATGTTTTTTATTATATATATTTTTTACTAATTTATTTTATATCAAGGTTAAATATCATTACCAATTTTATCTAATTAAATAATTAATTCTATTTCTTTACTTTTAAGATTTTAAATTTTAAATTATAAACATTTTTTCCTACCAAATTTACTAAATTTGTTCAAAATTGATAAATGAGCAAATTTTTTAATATTATATAATTCTCGTAAATTAATTTTTATCATTAAATTTCTTTACAAAAGTATCAGCTTCTTTGAACTTTTACCATTGACAACCTACATGATTCTTTATAATTTTCAGCTGTTTGATATATTTTAATAATTTCTTTAGATTTTTGAGACATAGACATAAATGATAAAATACTCAAATAAATTTCTTCATTTAATGTCAAATATTATTTTTTAATATATGTTTATAGTTTAATTTAGAAATAATTTGTATTGGATGAAGCTTACCTAGAAATTACTCGTACGTAATTTGTAATATCACTTTTGTCGGAGCAGCACGAGATGATCCAGTTGGATTTGTTGTGTCGAACATTCTCGTTACTAAACGAGCAAAATAAATATACTCGATATACTAGCTGCATAATCTATTGATCTCATACTGCATATAAGTGGATTGATTAGTTATAAATTGGAAAAAAAAATTTTGCTTTTACCATCAATATATAAACAGATCCGGACATAAATGAAAACATTCGAAACGATCCTGTTTAATTAGTTGACAATGTTTTTTAAAATAGAGGGATCTTCGTGTCGTGTTAAGTGTTCTTTTGATATGAGGTGAGTAATTGTTTTTTAATACTCAAAATTGTTAAGTTCTGTATACATAGCAATAGGGATTTTGGTTTTGTTAATTTCAAAAGAATAAAGAAAGATTACATTCTAGAATAGAATACTTCCTCATCAAATAACAATAGGATTTCTTTATTCATATCCGCTTTGGTAACGAAAGCGGGCTTTTTATTAAATTCGCAAACTTTCCTCTTCTTTCACAGGCATATAATTATGAATTAAACGAAGCTCTAGTTCGAATTAAATCCTAGTGTTAAAGCAAAGAATTTTTCAAGAAATTCTGTTACTTTTTTAATTTTTTTATCCGCTTCTTCAACACTTGGTGATTTATTGTATCTTTCTGTGCTGAATTCATTTAATTCCTTATGGTCAGAGGTGAAGTAGCCATTTTTTAGAGCACCATACATACAATTTTTCACTTTTTTTAAATTTTAAAAATTTTAAAAAAAAATTCCAAGTTTTTATATTCATATCTTCGGTTGTTTACACGCATCAATACCAATAATATTGTCACGAGTGGTGTTTTATTATTACTGCCTCTGCCGGCGCTCTGTAATAGGCCTAAGAAGAATAGAACTATCTAATGAAAATTCAAGGAGAAATGTCCTCCATATTTCCTTCCCATGGTTCCGTTACGGAATCTTTGTAAGGAATTAATAAGCCTGCGGCTTGGATGACGGAAATGCTTATTAATTGATTTCTTGATGTCAAAAATGGTCATTTGACATATATATTCCAACAGATAAACCAGAAATGACAGCAAATTCCGAGGGCGTCCACAAATCTAGAAGATTATTTCTGGTTAACGACATCAAAATCTGAACTCCTCTTTAGGATTCTGTTCTTTTAGATTCCTTTAAGGTTTCGACAAAATATCTCATACTGTTTGATAGTGCATTTATAAATAATTTCAATTTAAAAATTCATTTTAACAAATTATAAAAAAAAAAATTTCTCGAATTGAACATTAATAAATTTATGAATTACCAATATAGAAACCGTTAGTGCCACCTCTTGCTTCTAAGAAGTTGCTAATTTTCACCAGGCCTTCTGAAAAATCATTGATACAATTCGGCCTTTATCAAAAGCTGCAAGATTTCTATCTCTAAATAAACAAAGTTATATAGATATTAATCAAAATTTTTAACCTATTATTATACTTTGTTATCTGGTTCGGCTTGATAAGCTGCTTTGATTACAGATTCAAAAAACTATTGTGGGTTCACTAAGGAAAAAATAAAATATATTAATTAAAATCCATATAAATTATAAAAGCTTTTCTTCATCCATACTAGTAACTAAATTTGAAGTATCCACTTAATCCAACCTGGTGCTTCAACGCTTTTTGCAATTTTAAACTTGACAAAGAAACTCCGTGCATATTAAGAGAGGTCAACATAAACTCATTTTATATAAAATTTCTTTTCGACTAAAAAAAAGCAAATATTTATTAGCGTAGTAACTTATAAAATCTCGTAACAATGGTGATCAACAAACCTAAATAGCTAAGAGCATCACATATAGATCAAGTGTAGAAGGTCATTAATTAATAAAGATATTTTTCGGGTTTGATATTCTATCCGCATCATGGATAATAATAATAATGATCTTTTGTACAAGTCTACGAAGGAAGTGATATCTTTTGAAATCCATGTTCATCATGGAATACCCATTCCCAACTCGATCACATCATCAGGTAAAGAAGAACTTGAGTTGTTCCCGGAACTGTAGAGCGATCAGACAATACCATTGATTCCAAAATTTTCAGCATCTTCAAAGCTTGCCCTGAAATTTAGTAAAATTTCAAACTTATTTTAACAAAAGGGAAAACATTCCTAATTATGCCATGCCATGCCCTTTATCAGCCATAGCTGCAACTTTGTGCACCAAGATTGTATCGGCCAAACCTCTACTATAAAACTAATCCACCTAGTAGCCTCAATTCCAACAACATTTAGTTAACTTGAGTTCCTTCGGCTTTTGATCTAATTAAAAAAATTCCGTTAATTTTTTACAAATAATAGAGTACCGTGAGTTGATACTACACGATGAATTGCTGCTAGTTTGAGAAGTTGATGGTGATGCAAAAATATTCACTGATTCCTGAGGTCCAACAAAATCTGCCTAAAAAACTAAGTTAATAAATTTAACATTAAAAGAAATAAAAGAAACTGAAATCTAATTTTACATATTGGCTCATGACCAACTCCACCTAATATGAACATCGAAGTTAACACATTTGGAAATATCAAGCAATAATATCTTAATTATAAACAATACCGTGTCTTTTTTTTTTAATATCATCGTTTCAGTACTATAGACATCTTTTGAATATATCAATTTTAATTATCCAAGTTAAATTTATCTGAACAAAATTTTTTTTTCCTTTTCAATAAATCTTAATGAGGGAGAAGATAAACAATTGGTTTAGAAATTCAAACTCGAATTAGTAATTTCAATAAATAACTGATATTACCACGTTATTTGAATCATTAACGAAATGCTTAGGAATGAAATCTTTCAAAATCATAAAATCAAAATTAAGGTGATGATCGGCCTGATTCGGATCGCCATAAAAGACGCCTCATTTTGATGCAGACGCGTATTTTTCTTCTTCAAATTTTTAATTTTTTTGAACTAAAGAACACTCTAACCCAGTACAGATTTTGGACAGGTTTGGACAATTTCATATATCCAAACTTTGTCCAAAGCATTTAAAATTAAAAAATGTGTCCAAAACCCATCACTGCTTTGGCTGGCCGTTCTGGTAAGTCTTGCAAAAAGTATTTAACTTGCAATCCTTTCCTTCTTATTTAGCTTCTAACTAACCTTTGATTTCTAGTCCTTATTTCTTATCTAAATAAATGAGGCATTAAATCAACTTACCAAGGTTTTTTGAAGTTTGTCGTAACGAAGTCTCACCGTTTTCAAAAAGACTAACGTTGCTTTGATGAATTTGGGCTTGAAAGTTTTTGAAAGAAGCGGAATATCTCGAATCAAATAAAATTACTTTAGAGGATTTAAAAGAAAAGGTGTGCCGTTTTGGTTTTATTTTGCAAAGTTAAGGTAACTCCTAGGAGGATGCGTTCTGACTCAGGAGAATTACTGTGTTTGTTGGCTTGGTATCCACTCCAATCTTTCAAATCAGGTGCCCTAAATGCTTCTGAAGGAGGAACTGGCTATGTACCTTCTATACCATTAAATAAAAAACTTTGACAGTATACTAATAATAACTTGCTCATGATAGGTAAAAGAACGTTCACAACATAAGCAAGATTTGCAAAAATTCTGGAAGGGGCAATCAAAGAGCGTGAAAAAGAAAATCAACTTGCCATCTGGTAAGTAATGTTTTATATTCGTTAATAATGTATTGTATTAAATACTCTGCTTGCTTCACATTTATTTTGCTCAATAATCATTAGAATCTAGGAAAAAAGGGTAGAAACGAAGACTTATCGAGCTGGAGTTTTTATCAGCAATACCTCCACCAATAAATTATTCTGACTTAGATAAAAGCACTACAACTACTAAGTCATTTACTGCTCGAACTCCATCTCCAGTAAAGAAGTTAACTCATCAATTTGACGATAATATTAAATCATATCCACGTCCAACTTTTAAAAGTTATGATAAATCATATGATATCTCAAATGAAGAAGCTGTAAGAGGAGCTTTAAAGAACAATGTATTTGATATCTTCATATCATTACAACTAAGGATGCAGACCTTTTCTTTCTTAAAAGTTATGTCAATTCATCATACGTCATGTCACAAATATATATAACAAAGTACAAAGTCTGCATCCCTAATTACAACTTCAAGACAGCCAATGTAGGTATTTTAGCGAATTGCAAAGGAGGATAATGTTATTGGAGAATCTAATTTTAATGCTAAAAAATAATACCAACTTACATGTGATCAGTTAGTCTCCGACTCTGGAAAAATGACTGATTCAATCTTACAAATAAAAAAGAGAATATCACGTGAGAAATTATTTTTACCAATTGAAGTTAAAACCCTCTTAGATACTATTATTTTCATAAGAGATATGAATATGATTTGGAGAGAAAAACATATGAAAATAAAACTTTAGAAAATAATATTTTGCATATTATAAAGAAACTTTAAAGGAATCTAAACAAACATGAAAGTGAATTTCTAAAAGAATCACAATCTTTGATCAGTTTGGATTCTTTTCAGATTTGAATTAAATCTGAATTGAAAAAAATTCAAATTGATCTAAAATTTTTGGATTGAATTGAATTGAAAAAATTTTTTGAATTGTATTTAATCTATTCAAAGTTTTATTTATAATAAAACAAAATGGATTAAAATTTCTTTTATTTTACAGCAATAATATATTTTAAATATTAAGTATTAAATATTTATTAATTTTATATATTATTAAAATTTCTTATAATAAAATTATTAACATTAAATAATATATTATATTAAATTAAAATCGCATAATAATAAGTAATAGCTCTCTATTTTTGTTATTTATATCCTTTATATAATAACTTGCTACATGATTGAATGATATAAAATTATGTAATCTGCTTTATTATACTATATATTAGTTTAATATAAACCTACTAATCATGATTAAAACTTTTTCTTACAGTTTATTATTTATTGTCAAATTTTCAATTGGTCTATAATTATTAATATACTTTTATTACTTCTTACTGAATATAAAAGTGTTGATAAGCTTTTTCAAAATTCTTAAACTTTTGTAATTTTTCAAGATTATGCATTGTCATAAAGAATTGAAAAATATGACTTTATATTGTGATCAAGATGGTATTTAAAATAATTCTTTAGGTCTTACTAAAGAAATGCTAAAAGATAAGATTGGTTAACTATCTTTTGAATTTTATGCTACCAAAAATAATAATTTATGGTATTTAAAAGTTTGCATTATAATCATTATTATTCAGAAATATATTAGAAAATCCAATTACTTGTTATCTTATAGAATAATATTTAGAAATTGCAATAGCAATAACTATTGCTAGTTTATATTTATGAGAAATTTTATTAACTCTTTATCAAAATAATGCAAAAAAAATTGATTATTAATAGTAATATCTTTATACTCATAAATAGTTTTATCAAAAAAATTTTAGACTGCTCATACTTGAATTCTTTATTTATATAAGCTATATTTTATCTTATTTATAAAAAATACAAATTATAAGAATATTTATATATTACATTATTTTTAAATAAATAATTTATAATAATATAATAATTAATACATATAAAAAATATAATCTAAATATTATAAATATTAAAATTATATTAAATATAAAAATAATAATAATAAAAATATTTTTGCAAATTCTTATAATACAGTAATTTTTATATTATCTAATATAAATATTTAAAAAATATATTCTTAGATTTAAACTATTAATCTCTTATAGTAAATTAATATAATAATCTATTCTGAATTAGAATTTATTGCAATATAATCTATAATAAGGTCTTAGTTATTATCAATTAAAACAGATCATTAATCTGATTTTGATTAATAATTTTCTTTAACAGATATAATAATATAATAAAGAATTAATTTTTTGCTAAAACAAATTTATTTAAAAAAAAATTTTCTCTTTATTTATTTCAATTGTTTGTGATTAAATTCTTAATTGGATCTGAATTACTAATGTATTATTAATTTTTAATTATTTTATAGTTTAAATTTATTCTAAATATTTTTAAAAAGAATAAACTTTACAAATATATATTATATAACTATGTCTTGTAAACAAATGGGTCTAATTCAAAAAAATTTCAGTTCAGTTCAGTTCAGTTTGGATTGCAAAATATTAATTTGAAAAATTTCAAATCAGTTCAAATTTTTTTTTGAATTACAATTTAATTTGAATAAAAAATCTGAATTAAACAAATTCAATCTGAAAATTTCAGATTAATTCAAAATTTTTTTAGTCAAAAGTTAATATGTTCAAATTTTCAGAATAGTTATAATGACTAAATCTAAACATTTAAAAGTAATTATTACTACTAAAATTTTTGGATTAATCTGAAAATTTTCTGTTCAAATCAAATTATTTATGAATTTTAGATCAATTTAATTCAAATATACCTTTTTTAGATTTATAATTTAAACTGAATTAAATTGAAATTTCAGTAAAAAATATATATAAATAAGAAAATATTTATTTTTCAATTTATTAATTAAATATAAGTTTTAATAAAAAAATACTTTTAATATCTCTTTACTAATCTTATTCATAAAAAATTAAAATACTAAGAAAAGATATTATAATAATAATACTTGCTAAAACTAGAAAAGCATTTAATAATTTGATCCTTGATAAGTAAAGCCCTATAATTTACTTTACAATTATAACTAAAAAAATATAGATCGAGCATTTATATTTCTTTAAAAAATACTACTTTTATTAATTTATATGATAATTATTTTTATACTAAATTTTTCTTTTATTGAAATAATTAATAATTTAATATTTTTGGTTATATCACGATTATCCAAATGCTAATTTCCCGAATATACCTTTTCCCGAAATCAAGTTTGATAAATGCCAATTTCCCGAACTGGACATTTTATCAAAACATACAATTTCCTGAATGCCAATTTCCCAAAACCCAATTTCTTGAGTAGACATTTTCCCGAATTTTAATTTCCCAAAACCTGAATTCCGACATTCCGAACACTTAATATTCAGAATCCCAATATCCTGAATGTTTATATTCCCGAATCCTTATATCCCAAATAGATAATTTTCCAAATCCCTATTTCCCGAATAGACAGTTTCCCTTTCTAAATATATAATTGAATTTATTTAAGAAAAAGGAAATTTTTCTAATTTATCTTATTAAATAAAATATTCTTAATTGCATTGGATTGACATTGTATTAAAACAAATAAATAGTAATAATGATAATAAAAAGTTTTTCAATAAATAAAATTTATAATACCTTGTCTATTAATATATTCAGAAGCACAATTAATACAAAAATCTTTCGAAGGGCATATTTTGTCATAACTCCTACACAATTATGTTTATATTTCAACTTTTATTATATATTTCATTACAAGACATCCTATATTACAAAGAATTTCAATTTTCATTAATGCTCACATTCTTATAGAGATTTTTTCGCACATAAAGAACAAGGATCTATACAATATTTGTTTTGTTACATAATGTATATTTGCATCTTACTATACATTTATCATTATAAGATGGATATGCATTCCTTTTATAAGTATATTTCGCATATTTATGTTTGCAAAATAACATTTTTATGTTTTATTCAACAAACTGTATAGTATGGTTTCTATATATAGAACGTATGATTTTTTACTATAAAATTTTTCCATACATGTATTGTTTTTTTAAAATTTAATATACATACTGAATTTTTTTAATGTATAGTAAAACTTAAGCACAATGAACTGTTATTTATATTCTTTCCATTTTTGTTTAATTATTTTTTTGGGATATTTTAAGCTAAAAAATTGTATATAATAAATGCAAAATTCAATGAATACTCTAATCGTGAATTACAAATTAAACTTTCTTTTTATTTGTTAAGTTTCATTAGGTTTATGAATATTCATTTTTGTTAATTTTTTAATTATGATGTTTGGTGAAATTAGTTGAATTCTGATTGGCAAATCAATAAATATATAATATTTTTTTTTAATAATGTTTGACTTTGAAAATCTTTTATATTCCCATTACATTTTTCTAAAAATTCAATCAAAATGAGCCGTGTAGTATGTGAAAAGGTTAAATCTACATAGGGAAATCCAAAAATAAATGTATATGGATATTTATATGTAAAAGATAAAAATAATGATCAGAAATATTACTGGGTTTGTGAGTCAAGAAAAAGTAAAAACTGCCATGGAAAAGTTACAACAGATTTAGAAGGCGAAGAACATATATTGAAAAGTACTCAAAATCATTGTCATGCACCAGAAGCAAGCTGAGTAGATATTATTAAAATACTTGATATAATAAAGGAAGCAGCATGTTATACACATGATCAACCTATACAGATAATTCGAGATGCAGTTGTTCATATGAATCAAAATTCATACTTCTATTTGCCAAATAAACAGGCATTAAGAAAACAGATTTCACATGTTTGATTTAAAAACAAACCTCCATCACCACAAACACTAGAAAAAATTAATATTCCTGTTGAATTACGTAGAACCATCGATGGTGAAGAATTTTTAGTAAGAAATATAGAATTTAATAAAGAAAGAATCATGATCTTTTGTGCAAAATCTAATCTTCAACATTTAACAGATGTTGAATATTGGATAATGGATGGGACCTTTAAAACAGTACCTATACTATTTTTACAAATGTATACCATACATGCATTAGTTGGTGGTGAAAGTAATGCACATGTTTTACCTATGGTATATGTATTGATGACAAGAAAATCAGAGGAATATTATGCTCGATTATTTCAAGAATTAACTGATTTAGGTGATAAAGCTAATCTGATTTTAAATCCACCTTTAATACTTACTAATTTTGAACAAGCAGCAATCAATGCAGCGCAAAGTGAATTTTCAAAATTCATTCACAAATGTTGCTGTTTTCATTTATGTCAGAATTTTTGAAAAAAATCCAAACTTCAGGATTAGCAGCTAAATATAAAATAAATAAGGATTTTAGTCTTAAATTACGTCATCATACAGCTTTAGCTTTTTTGCCATCATTTGAAATTCCAGATGCATTTAACCAAATCAAGCCTTTAATACCTTCAAATGCACTTGCAGTTATACAATATTTTGAAGATAATTACATTCATGGTAAAACTTGAAGAGTTCTTAGAAATAATATAAATGAGCGTCGAAGTCCACCACTATTTCTACCAAACCTTTGGTCTATATATGATCTTATTGAAAATAATCATCCAAGAACACAAAATATTATTAAAGGATGGCATCAATGATGGCTTACATTAATTGGAAATAATTATGTAGATGTTTATATAATTATTGAAAAAATGCGAACTGAACAATATTAAACTCAGTTGCAAATAGAAAGTATCCTTCGTGAAGAACCTTTAATACCCAAACATAGGCATCAAATTATTCGCAAAAATCACATTTTAAATGTTTTTAATAATCGTGATGATTACACACTTGTTGATTTTTTAAGAGGAATAACGCATAATATTTCTTTTTGATCATCATTGTTTATCTGTGATTTAAATTTTCATTTTATTTTTAATTAATAAAGTAAAGATTATCTTTTATTATAAATTATTTTATGAATCAGAAATTGGCCATAATACCATAAAATGGATTTTAAATTATAAAGAACCTGAAACTCTATTTGGAAAATGTCAAAGTTGGAATGAAAAACACTTTGTGCTTATTAGCATACGATAGTTAATCAGGAATTCTTTATCATTAAATATATTGTTAAGCATTATTATTATATTGTGATGTGATCGCAAATAGTGCAGCTAAATTTTAAAGTTTAATTTCAAATGTTAATCTTAAAATAAGATTCGTTTAGATGATTTACTTCAATTGGAACTTAATATATTATTGGCTTTTTGAAGTGTAAGGTATTGCATTATTAAATAAATATAAAGGTAAAATATTTTTAATGTCAAATTTTTCTAAACCACGTGATATCAGAAATTCATGATATGGAAATACCTTTCCCAGCCAGCCTTCACTTTATTGTTAATGCCACAATGATCATTTTCATTTCAATATTTTCCAAATGCAAGTTTTAGGTACACTTTAAAGAAGAACCTTTTCAGATTATCTTCTTTTATTATATCGACGAAGTTAAAAAAAAAAATATAAAAAAAAATATTTTATTGATAATAGTAAAGGATAAGTAAGAATCTATGAATTTCGTCATTGTTATAATGATTAATTTTACGCGTCGCATATTGATATTAATAAAAGTTGCTATTGTTTTAAAGAAAATAAAATCACATTATAAAAATATATTGTGTTTATAACTTTGTTTAAGCTTATATTATGTCGTATCTATTAAAACCTTTTCATAAACTTTTAAAGATATTTGCTACAGAATATGAAACTACTTCTTTTTTCTCTAAGTTCTCGTCAAAGTTCCTTGTTGGATATATGTTTGGCAGATCCTACTATTCTAACGAAAAAGATAAAAAATGGTGGATCAATAAAAATTACAAAACTATTAACAGAGTAAAGACTCATATTGCTTAATTTTCTGTTTATACATTCTATTACAAAATTTGGTCTATTTTATTCTGATTCTTATAGAATATGTAATTTAAAATGAGTTAAAAAATGCCACCAATGAGGCATCATGAGGTAGGTAGCATATGGAGAATTCACTTATCAATTTTAATAAGCATTAATAAAAAAACAGTCAGATGTTTTGTTTATACCGAAAGGTTTGCCTAATCCTACTTAATATCTAAATATATCTGGGCTATTTCTACACTTGAACTTTAGTAAACAAAAATAATATTGATTTTATCATATGTATTTGTAAGGCTAACTATTATTTGTGAAACTTCCAATACGTAAAGTCTTTAAAGTATAATGTCTATTCAGGATAAGGGATTTGGGAATATAAACATTCAGGATATATGGATTCGGAAATATGGGGTATTCTGGATGTAAGAATTCAGGAAATTGAATGTTCGGGATATCAGAATTCAGGAAATTAGATGCACAGGTAAATGGATGTTTCATTGCAATTCAGGAAATTGGGTTTCAGGAAATTGGCATTCAGGAAATTGTATATTTCGGTAAAATATCCAGTTCAGGAAATTTGCATTCAGGAAACTTGCCTTTGGAAAAAGGTATATTCAGGAAATTAGTAGTCGGAAACTTGTCGGATAAGGAAAATCATTATGTTTTTAATAAAAAAACTATCTCTGATATTAAAAATAATGTTTTATTATTAAAAAACAACTAAGAATGAACCTATTGTAAATATCAAACTGAACTTGAAGATTTCAATTACATTTGAACTTTTTTAGCAATATGTGATAGCATCAAATTATTATTGATTCAGCAAAAAATGATCTCATATAATGATTATAATAACTATAATATTTTAATGATTGTAATAATCAAAAATCACAAAGTTTAATTTTAGAAATTAATGATTTAAATATAAACAATTTTTCTTTAAATTGATACAGAATCTTACTAATAATTTAAATATATTTTAACAAATTTTACTTTAATTTGTAATATCTGAAAAGAAATATATAAACATTTTGTTAAAGCAAAAGAGATTGTTAATATCACTTTACTTGATAAAAAATTTAAATGAGTTACTAATAGATTTTTACATTCTTCTTCTTTTTCTTTAATTATTTCTTCTTTCTTTTTTCTTCCATTAGGTATAGTAATATCTGAACATATTTTGAACAGGTAGTGATTCGAACCCTTCACTCTAAATGGTTGAGTTTCCTTTTCTTTTGATTGGATTATTAGTCTAGAACTTTGATTTATTTTAATTTAGTTTAGATTATATATATTTTACTTACATTTAATAAAGATCTGCAAAAGCTACTTGCACTTAAAAAAAAAAAAATTTAAAAAGGTTTTTATTCTCAGAATCCCATTTTCCTAGCAAACCTCTGATAATTAAGATTGCTGGACGAAATCTAGAGTTCAGACAGGCGTCTAAATGGTAAAGGTAAAACTTGGTTAAATTATATTAAAACCTTATCGTTATGCGAAATTCGGAAAAAGTTAAAACTATCAAAGCTTATAAAAATGGCGAAACTAAAGGTTTAGACGTTTAGCCAATATGAGTTTAGACAAGCAACCTTTACATACAATATACTAAATATAATAAATTTAAATACTGCCAAAATTAAGTTTGATTTTATAATTCGGCCGGATTTCACATGAAATTTGCTCAATAAAAATTGACTACGATTGGGATTTCGTAATCAATTTCTTTTAACAGTTAATTGTTTTGCAAAGCAATTGACAAGCTTCACTTGCAATTATTTGTGAAAAAAAAAAATATCGAAGTAAAGTTAATGTCATTAAGTTATGGCATTATCGACCTGAATGGTAGTTTAAAATATTAGTTTCCAATTTGTTTTTTTATAAGACAGTATATTTTTACTTGATGAGATTCTAATGATTCTATTAAAAAATTATTTGTAAGCGTTGGAAGCAATTGGATAATGTAATTGGAATTTTAGAATTTTTTTTTTCAATATTTTAATGCAGGCAACTACAAAAAAAGTAAAACTTATGCCGAAACCGGAGATTCCCCGTATGATTGATTGTATAATTCATTCATTTTTTTTGTTAATCTATACCAAATAAATTTGATTGTAAAAATGTATCCGTTTTATGCTTTGCTGAAATAGGAAATTAATTTCCGGCATTAATCAAATGGAATTCATTATTATACAAATATATAATCTTTCAAGAAAGTCGAATTTGTCGAAGTACAATTTGGAAAATAAGAATTTCTTTATCTACTGTGAGGGTATTTACAGAATACTTGAAACTTGTATGGTTTGATTAAATATAGACATCCTTTATATTAAAGATCGACTAATATACGATCAGCTGATATTCGCGTCTTACGTACAATAAGAAAACAGTTTCGTATTAATATCCTTCGAATTATGAGTAAATCAGATAATTTTTGAGTCAACCTTACTTAACTAAAAAAAAAATGAATTCTCGACAATCTATCAAAGAACTAGAACGATATAATAATGAAATAACTGCCAAGTTTGAGGAAGTCAAACAGGAATCCATGAATTTTAACGAAAGTCTTGTGCGTAGAATTCAACAATTAGAAAATGATTTGTCACAAGTGAAGCATATAAATCAAGAATTAATGGAAGAAAATGGAAGGTTGAATTCTATAATGCAGGTAATGATTTATATAAAAAATTATTTAATGTTTAATATTTTTTTCTATTAACTGACTCATATTTTATATTTTTTTACTTTAGCGAAATGACTCTGGTTCAGAAAAAAAACATACAGAACAAGTTACTAATGATACTGAGAGTATTTTCCCGCAAGATGATACTCTTTCTGCCGAGTTGGATCGTGCATCTTTATTAAATACTATTATGCCCTTTAGCGAGCGTGTTCATAAAGAGAGTGATCATGCTATCATTGAAAGTATGTATTTAATAACTATTGATAATAATTAAAAATTTAACTTTAATTTATGATGTATTCTATTTTGATATAGAATTACAAGAAAAAGTTAGGTCTCTTAATGACGCCAATAAGTCTATGAGTCTTTATATTGAAAAGATTCTTAATCGTATTATGGAAGCTCAAGGTTTTGAAGAAGTTTTATCTTCGGCACCAGAAAGGAAAAATCCATCGGCACCCAATTCTGCAATACCTACTACTACAAGATCACTTAGTCTCAATCATAAACAGAAACAAGAAAACAATACTAAGAAATTTGAAAGACGTAAATCTTGGTCTGGAAGTCACGAATGCAGCAATTTTCAAATTAAAAATAGTGGTAGGATATTAAACGACAAAATAATAGTTGAAGAGCCAGATCAGATTTGTTATCCTTTACCAGGTGTTAGAAAATCAAGAGGAGAAACAATTACTCTTGGTGAAGCACAAAAACACATACAAAGAAAAAGTTCCGCATCAAGTGCTAAAAATACAAAACGTTTTAGCATCTTTAATTGGGTTGGAAGTGTAACAAAAGAAGAGAAGAAGGAAGATCCATTTATGAAACCTATGATCCTCGTACAAGAAAAAGAGAGAAAAGGATCAAATTATATATGAAATGATCTTTGTTATACTCGGGTTTCTCAATTAATTTGTTTAACCAATTTATTAATGAGTAGCCAGGGATTCTTTGTATTTACTTTTCCATTTAACATTATGTTTTTTGCGACTTTGATGTAAAATATATATATTTATATATTTTAATTTTTATTTAATTTTTAATAAATGTCACATGATTAATGAGCATAAAATATATTTCATTAAGGGTTAAATATACGTATAGGTAACCTTATTTTTGTGTGTGGAACCAAGCAAATAGTGAAATTTGATATTTGGATTTCGATTTCCTTTATCAACTTAAAATCGCAATTTTGCATGAAAAATTGATATCTTTTAAATAATATAAAGAAATTTAATATGTAACTCAAGTGATCATAATTAAAAAGATTTCGTCCACATCGGTGGAATTTCCTTCGTTTGAAAATCACGTGAAATATAATATAATGTGTCACAAGAAATGAATGCTTTTTTGCCCATTTTCTGCTGCGCTAAACTCGGCTTTATATAGTAAGATATGCGACAATTTCATCAAAATTACTTATTTAAAATGTATTATAACGATATAGCCATTACAAAATTTGATTATTAAAATACAAAAAATTCAAAGCAGCAATTGAATCTTCTGAAAGAGCATGTTGTCTATCACTAAACTAAGAATATTGGTATATGCTGAAAAACCCGTTCCAGATACTGGAAGCCAAATATAATTCTAAGCTAATCTTGATTAAATTTGGCTCCCCATTGGGAACGATCATATGATTTTGATCTTAATGCTATAAGCGAAAAATGCGAATTTCAATTAATCTGCGGCAGCATATGCTATTGCAATTTCTGCGCATATTATGCCGTCACAGAAAATGGGCCACCCTACTTTTGTCTCATGCTGACAAAATCCTTCGTACCTATTTTTCAGTAAAAATATTAAACAATATGAAATGATCTTTTGAGTAAATAAATAATTATACAGTATATGTAAAATTAAAATTCAATGATGATATAAATGAGCTATCCAACGCATAACAGAATCTAAATATAGCACATCACATTTAATATAATTTGTTCAAAGGCTATTAGTAGTAGCAGCATGGATACTACCAAACATTGATTATTTTGTAAGTCAATCATTTCAACCCTTGAACTCAATGCCATAATAATTATGTCATAACAAAGGATATAAATTAAATTTAAAAATAATAATTGTTTTACACCTAAATTTGGAAAAAAGATTCGTTGCACGTGTATAGTACGACGTTATCAGCGATGAAAGAAATGACGTTAACGGCAAGCAATCAGGTAACTAATAATGACAAATTACCAAGCCATTTCTCGGTAGAATTAAAGATCAAAAATCAATAAATAAAAAAAAATCAAAGGCTTTGTTTCTTTTTAATCAGCAAGCTGTGGATGACCCGGATTTAGTCAGCCACATAAGTCAGGCTAAGTCAACCTCAACATTATATAAGTACCTTTTTTTCCATCGGAAAAAAAAGTTGATTGAAAAACACTCGAAATTTAAAACAAAAATGGCCACGTTACATTCGTACATTGGTGGAGTGGTTGGACTAATAGTCGTATGTATTTTATTTTAACCCTTGTTAAAGATTATTTCATTCAATGCTTTAATCCTTTTCATCTTTAGTTGATTCTTGATCTGATTGCTATCTTCGAAATTCTGAAAAGTAACCGTGATACAATTAATAAACTGCTTTGGATCTTGTTAATTATTGTCTTCCCTGTAATTGGCTGCATTCTGTACTAGTAAGTATTCAAATGTACTTTTTTATTATATTTTAAACGCGCAAATAATTAAATTTATATATTGTTAAATCTTTTAGCGTCTTTAGTCACAGGAAGGATCATATAAAATGATCAGTTTGCCTTGATTAATGTTTTGTATTAAATAGTTAATCGTAATATATAATTTTGTAATAGAAAACAATTAATAATTCTTGCATGTTAAAAAAAAAATGGAATATTTAATCCTTTTTTCTTTTCATCTATTCACTTTTTTTTCGAACAATTTCTTTTATTAATCCGAAAATATCATCTTTCGTAAATCCCAATGTTTCGCTAATAAAATAAAATAAAAAAGCCTCCGTGTTATTTTACTGAGTGGCGCAAGAATTAACATATTAATTATTCTTTTGATGAGGATGTTTCACTTTAACATTTTGTTATATAAAAAAAGGATATTTTCTAATTTTATAGATCCTTACGTTGATATCTCCAATTATTTGTCTTGTTCGGATAACAATATTCTTTACAAGTAAAAAATTTCATCCACGTGTGATTTAAGAAAAAGGTCGTATTATATTAGTTTTATTTTCAAGTTTATATAAAATTTATTATTAAGTAAATTTTATATATTACCCTAAAAAAATTAATTTCCGCTTTAAACCGGAATATTAATTATAATTAATTTAGCAAATTTTCAAATGATATTTATTTTAATATATTATTGGTAATTTAATATATAATATAATTATAACCTTTTTTAAAAATTATATTTATACAATTTGATTTGATATTTAAATATTCAATTTGAAAATCAAATCAAATACAAAATCAAATTAATTATTAATAATGATATATTCACAATTTTAAAAGTATTTTTTACTAATAACTTTAGTAAAAATGTATGTGTATTTGATGAGAAACACTAATATAAAATATCTCCAAAATTGCAAAACATTTTTATTAAAATTTCTTATAAAACATTTTCAAAGTTTCAGAAGCATTATTACTAATGTTTTTTAAATAAAAAAAAATCTTTGAAATCCTAAAAGCATTTTTATTAATATTTTTTTTATAAAGCTAAGGAGCTTATTTTAATAATATATTTTCTTAATAAACTTTAAAATAACTTTATTTTAATATTTTAATTAACTTGAAAAAAAATCATATTAAGTTTAAATTGCTTTAATATTTAAGTTTATCCTATAAATGTATAATTAGATTAAGATTAGAATATTATTCTATAATAAAGATATTTCCAATATCTTTTTAATAAAATTTTGTATTCTTTATACTTTATAAATTAGTATATTGTTTTATTAAAAAATACTTACCATTATTTTTTTAAATTTTTTAAAAAAAATATTATATAATAATCAAAAAGTTATTTTATAATAAATAACTTTTATTATAATTTGATTATTTATTCTTATTAATAGACTTAATTTATATTATAAAAATATATATAATACTACCTTTATTATATTATACAATAAAATTAATATTATATTTTTTCTGCTTAAAAATATTAAAAACATAAATTTTTTTATCATCTTAAAATAATATAAATTTAAATTCATTATTTTATATAACTTTTTTATTATTAATGCTTTATAAACGTTTTTAACATATCTAATTTAAATAAATATTTGGTTGATTTTATTAATATTAAGCTTTTTAATATAATATGACTAGTATTTAAAATTAGCTATAGAAGTTACACAAATGCAGATATTTTTATTTATGTAAATATAACTAATAGATTTTTGCATATACTGTATATTACCTTAAAATTTTTAAATACGACCTGCACAATAATTTGGTATGCATATAAAATATATTAATTAATATGTATAAAATGTGCATGTAAAATTTGATCAAAATCTTGTATATTTACTATTTAATTTGTTTTATGACTAATAAAGTAAATTGGTTACTTTTACATTTAATAAAATTATATATATAATATATGTGCATTTATATTGATTTCATATATATATAAATATGCATATATTTTATAATATTGCTTGGTTATCTGCACATTGTACAAGAATTTTTTGACTTAAATTTTAAATACTAAATATGACCATTATATTTATTTAATATAATATATTTATTTTAATATTATATATATTTTTCTAATAAATTTAATAAAACTTTTTACTATTTTATCTACTTATTATTTATTCATTTTAATTAATTTTATTAAAATATTCTTTTAAAGTATAATACTAATAATACCTGAAAAAGTAATATCAATATTTATTAATTATTATATAATACAAAATTTATTTATATAAATAATAAATTTATTATAATTATAGATTGTTTGCTAATTTTAAGAATAATGCTAAATCTTTTAATTAAAAATATATAATTAGATTTATAACTTTATAAACTTTTTTTAGTTATTATAATCTTATAATATTTTAAGATTCTTAATAAATTTACTAATAATTTATTTAATAGTAAAGATTTTTAGATATAATAGTTAAATTTGATAATTTTTCTTTTTATAAATATTATTTTATTTTTTTAAAAATTATTTATTATTTTCTTTAAATTGTAAGAATTAGCAAACAAATTTATCTGCTTATTTATTATAAATTTCCTTTTGATTTATTTTAAAATTTTCAAACAAATTTTTTTTTAAAATTAATTTTATAAATATGTAATATAATATATTATTTAATTATATATATATAAAAATATAAGGATATTTAAAAGTTATAAATTTTATAATCTTTAAAAATTGTATTATAATTAATATATTTAAAAGTAAAATCTAATAAATTTATTATATAGTTCTTCGTTATATTCTGAATTAATTAATCATAAATTTTATTATAAAAAAAAACTTTTATTATTATATTTTTTTATAATTTATTAAGAAATTTATGTCTTTTATTAATGATAATAATGTAAATATATGAATTTTTAAATATTTTAAAATATTTTTAAAAATTTTATTATAATAATTTATTTAAAATCTAATTTAAAATTAAATATTTTAAATTTTTTAAATAATTATTAATAAAGTTGATAAAATATATTAAGCTATATTTTTTTATAATAATAGTAATTATTAAAATTAATATTTTATAAATTAATATTTTTTTTTAAATTTTACTATCAAATTATCTATCATAATGATTTTTTTATAAAATGTAATAAATTTTTATATATTTTTGAACAAATTTTAATTAAACCTTTAGTAGGGCAAAAATGGGATTTCTGGGACAGAATTCAAAATAGTACTCAGAAAAAATTCCTGACCTCCCACGAATCCATTTTAGCTATATGAATCAATTATCAAATTCAAACCTCTAGCGCATTTTGACTCAATTCTAGATAATGATATCGAACTTGACTAGGAATTAACCTATTTGATACCAAGAATTACAATGTTTGATTTAACTATTCTAACCTGATTTTAATCCCAAATAATATTTCAAAAAAATTTTACTATTCTGTTTACCTCAGGAGGGGCCATCGAAAATCAAGGAACAAAATGACGTGATTTGAGCTGGTCCTGACATTGCAAACCCAAATTTAATAATAACTTTTATGCTATTCTACTTGCCTTTGGAGAGGCAATCGAAAATCAA
>CAMKVN010000491.1:0-28082 GCA_946474995.1 Funneliformis geosporum | reverse complement strand
ATAAAGATATTTGTTATTCATTTACTATTACCTTTTGCTGTGTCTTCATACAGGCGTGATTGTGATAAAGTTATTGTGATTAATTCGACAGACTGAATTATATCGTTTAAGTTTTATTTCCAGCCTTCCGGCTAACAATGTCAAGAATTACTTTCTCGGGGTATCAATTCGTGGAAAGAGCGGAGGAGCAAAAGTAGAGAGAACACAGGCATACAAAACGAACGAATTAGCAGCGAAAGTGAGAGTAAAAGTAATGAAAACGATGTATTTAAATGTCCAAACAGAGAAAAAATTGAAAATTTGCTTACAATCCTGGGGCCATTGTTCAGAGTCGGTACCATGGAGGGTTCTTCATGGAAAGAAGACTATCTGAAAACACCGTGCTACTTTGTACTCCCGGACAATACGCCTAAAAGGTGATTTGAAGGCTCTATGTCTCCTTTGTCGTGCGATAATAGGTTCGACTCATCTGGCAATAATCCAATCTTGGCAGTTGAAATGATCAAGGATGAATCCGACCGTTGTCGTATTGCAAAATCTCTTAATATAGAGATACTAAGCGGTGATCTTCAAAAAAATAATATTTATCAAGACATAAAGAATATTGCAAAATGCGGTTTCAATCATATAATTATTATTGGGTGTTGTTACTGTGACTTACATTTTCTGGATTGCTATGAACATGTATTCAGATGGGACGCTATGACTGATATATTATGGTTTTTCGGGAATCTTTTCAATGCAAAGGAACCAGTGCCATGGGGCGTTTCATTAGACGGAACTGTGTGGGAGCTAACTGGTATTTACGCATATTTGCTTGTTCTTTGTCTTAATATAACTAATTTCTTTTCTTTTAGATTTAGATTCGCCAGATGAATGCAATTCTCACCCAGAAAAAAAGCAAGAAAAAAGGGAAGAATAAGAACCAAAAAAAGCGTCAATAATAAAGGAATTTGATCATATTGGGCTAGATAGTTATTGTGCTATTCTTGTAATCTCAAATGTATTTGCTTTAAAAAATAAAATATGCGATTAAAAACTAATCATCTCTTCGACAAAGTGGTTAATAAAAGATTTTTTTTTTTTGGCAACATTAACTTATTAAATATTTAAATATTTAACTACTTTGTGTCTAGAACTTCGCACTAGTTGTTATTGTATTTATGATAAGATATGTATCTGGAAGGTCACTGGTTGGTCGATAATTAAGGCAGTGAAATATATTATTTGATTTTGCGATAATATCAAAGAATACGGAATCTCGATGTGGTGCAATCATATTAAGGAGACCCGGATAATATCCATAATATCATATGAATCGATCATCTGAAATGCGCAGTAAGATATCGGAAAAATTCTTGCCGAAAGAATAGGCAAAAGTATAGACATTTCTGTGACGGTATATTTCTTTGATAGACATTTCTGTGAAACTCAAATTTAATATCTAACTTGATAGTCACGATCAATGCTTACGCAATCTCTTTACATTTTTCTATCTGGTTAATAAAAAAATAAAATTAATAAAAAAAGACATTGGATAACATCTGTCAAAAACCCTTTAGTATTAGGTTGATGGAAGAAGGATTAGTGGAATTGTTGTATTCTTTACGGCATAATTAATGGATAAAAGGTGATAAATATAGAATATTCCTTGTCTGAATATTCCGAACCCTTAAATTTGCTATAATGGTTTGAAATAATAAGAATAATATAGTAAATTGCTGGCGATGGTCCATAATGTAAGGCTAAGTTTAGAAATAGGTTGTAGTTGAATATTATTTTTTAAACATTGATATAAATCATGTTTTTTAATTCATTAATTCATTTTTCTATTTATATTTGGTAGAGATTCGGTTTAATATATAAAATAGTGAGAATAGTGAGAATATGAAAATTTAGTTGATGATTTAAAAAAATTTTATTGAATTAATTTTTTGATGTCAACGCAAATGAACCAATTGAAGATAAAATTGAATTAGACTAGTTATTTAGATGAAGCGGGGAAAAATACTAATAAAGACAAATTCAATCACGTCTTTCCGGTCGGTATGGGTAATATTGTATCTAGTGCTCTGTGAGGGGCAAATTGGGTCCGGTTCAAATTGAACATGTCAATATTTCAGAACTCGAATTTGACATGACTCAATTATGGTAGACTCGAATTGACTCGAATTTTTAAGAATATTATAAATAATCATTTTTTATTTAAAGTATAATATTTGATTATAAATAAAGTTTCTATTGTCTTCGTTTGAAAATAATCCCATAGCCTGTATTATTTTAATATTGCGGCGAGACCTAAAAAGTTATTTTCTAAAAAAATATAGGATGATCAGGTGATCATATAAGTACTTTCCTTTTTATATCACGACTTTAACCTTATTTGTATATATGTAGTTTTTCCAGCCAGTGAAAATCTCCCATCTAGGATATGTTTTAATTCTTTTTATATAACTTATAAAAACAAACATCCAATCAGGTTACGAGACATATGATATTTTAATAGAAGGTCATCGTTCAAATATACTCGACCAGATATTAGGGATTGGCGAAAAATCGATTCAATATAGTAAAATGAATCGAATCTTTTTATTGTTTACATATTAATTCATCTAACTCCAAAGTATTTTTCAATGCTGCCTAAGTGTTGATTATTTTGCTAAAATTAGAAACTGGTGTTGAACCCATGAAAAAAAATTTTGGAGGTTCGATTAAATCGATTCCAATCCCTACCAGGTATTTCATGGAGTATTAAATTGTTTGAAAGTATCCCGAAATTTTTTAGTTATCAATTACATCAGAGGTTGGTCCGTTAAAATTAGAAAATTAGTATATAATTATTAGGTCGGTTCTCTGTACATTGAACATATTAGTATTAGTATTATTCATCATATTAAATAATAGGAAGGTAAATTACACAAATAATAATAAATGCATAATCGGAATAGTGGAAATCAAAATCCATATTAAAAATATATAATTTCAGATTTGTTTATTTCAATTGGTTCAAAACCTGTTCCCAGCCTTGTTGTATTTGGAATATTTGCTTGTTTCAATTGTTTCGAAATGAAACATTTAAAAAATTGTGTGAAACTTTTGCTAAATATTTGGTATTATGGGCGCAAAAAGTTTTTTATTAAAAAAAAGAACCTTGAACGTTTTTGTCAAAGATATTACCATATTGATATTTTGATATGAGGGCTGAGGCAGTATACCGGTTTATAACAGGAAATGTTGATCGATAAAATGATTAATATTGTCTTCGTTATGTGTGATTATGCATAATTTTATTAGAATTGTCCAATGACTTGATGTTCTCAATCATAAAATTACCTTACACAAACTTCAAATCTTTTCACAAGACTTTTTTTTACCTTTTTCGTCGACTATTAATGGATATGATTTGCTAATCACGGAAAATCTAGTTTATCAACCCTCTCATCAATGAATTTCCATATTTTACAATATTTTTTTGGGGGGTGGAAACATTTTTTTCTCAATATTTAAACTTTGGGTTTCTTTTGTTTTCAAAAATTTCAAAAATTTCAAAAAAAAAAAAAAAAAAAAATAGAATTAAAACTTCCAAAAATTCAATTATTTCTATAAATTTCCCATTACCTTCACATCCCCTACGTTTTATTTACAATGGTCCACCGACTTTCAACCTTCATTCTAGATCATATTTTCAGATACTTTCATATCAAGAAAAAATATGATCACGTTAAAGATAAAGATAGATTAAATTTGCTCTCATGCATGCTAGTGAATCGTCAGTGGTTTGAAATAGGTGTCAAAATTTTTTGGTCTGAATTTACTTATAAATTTCCTCCTTTGTTGGCTTGTATTCCCGAAGAATCGAAACAGATAATAAGGGATAATGTAACCTTCATACCAGAAACAGAATTTGTCACACCCTCCTATAATTATGCTTCATGTATTCAAGTATTTAATATCAATTATCTTAATGAACTTATTCGACGAATCATCATAAGATATGATCCCGAGAACACCGTTAACGATGATCAAGAACAATTTCAAACTTATAAAGAAGTTATTTATCGAGAAACTTTAAAATTATTAATGAGGAATGCTCCGATAAGGAAGCTTAATTTCTATACACAAATCGATGAAGATGATACTCCACATGTTGACTTTGGTTCATTTCCTGGAGCAGTTAATACCCTAATGAATGTTACGACATTAGCTTGTTGTACGGATCAGGATCCAAGGTTTTTTCAAACGATTGTATCATGTAAAAGGTTGGAAGCAATTACATTGTATATGCAAAAAGAATTTTCGGATGGTTTAATGGATACTATAAACGCGCAGAATAATCTAAAGGATATAAACATACAACGGGAAGAAAAATCGACTAATTGGCCGGTCATAGCCGATTCGATGGAAAATCATCCTACCCATCGAAATACTATAACAATAGTAAATCTGTCCTTTAAAGGATATAAATCATCAATCAGATTCCTACGTAATTTCCAGAATTTAACTGAATTAACGCTATGCACATTTCATGATTACTTTGATGATTTCAATGAATTGCAACATGTCTATTTTCCTCATTTAAGGTTTTTAAGTTTAAGATTTATTATACCTAAAGAGGAATGTTTGATGAAATTTTTTGAAATCAATGGGAAAAATTTGGAGACTCTGGAGATTGATTCAAATAATGATGAATTGGATTTTGCTATTCCTCGATTTTGCCCAAAATTAAAAGTTTATGGTAAAGTTAGAAATAGCAGAGAATTACTGGAGAACACATTTGATAATTGCCGTAATTTGGAAAGTATAACGGTCACTTGCAAGAATAATCAGTTCAATGAGAGCCAGATAATTAAGTTTGTTGGAAGGTCAATGCCTAAAAATCATATTAAACTAACCATATGTACTAAAATTCCAAATCAATCAGAGCTATTGTTGGGTGAATTGGACAATGCGCTAAAGAGTTTGCATAATTACATCTCACCTAAAACAATTTCATTAACCCTTCGTAGAGCATATAGGGTGGAAATTAAACCTTCTATTAGAGACTTAATAAGAAGATATGAAACTAATGGAATTATAAAAAAATTTAAAACCGAAGAACATTATTCTTGGTAATGAATGTTAGAATTAATTTTCTTTATTGTATTGTTACATATCGTACTTGTATTTTCTCTTATAATAAATTAGAACTTATAATTATTTTCGGCTATAAATAAAACTTGGATAAATTTTTTCTAAAATATTTCGTGATCTTATTCTTATTATGATATCGATATGAAAACGTATCCGGACGTTTTGACCGAAAGCCATTTGACCGAAAATTATTAGAGATTTATTCGTTTTCAAGGTTTCGTTAAAATTAACCGGTAAAAGCATAATAGAATCCGAATTTATTATGACAATTTACAAATTAAAATTGAAACGATGAATTCATAATGTTTCAAAGAAATTCTAATAAGAAAATAATTAATTTTTCCAAAATAAAAAAAAATTGGCAGAAGAATTTTAATTTTGGTTATAGGATTTCAACCTTAATTTAAAAAGTACCTTTTTTCAGACCTTTCTTAAACTCCGGAAACAGCTTTGGTAAGGCAATGAAGTTTTATTTTATTTCGCACCTCAATTATTTAATCGCGAATTTCCAAATATTCCTAGTATGATGTAAAGTGTTCTATAACCGAAAGGGAAGTATCAATAAACTAGTGATCTGATTACGTGAATTTTATTATTAATTATTGAATGTTCTGATTTGGAAATGGAGTACAAGCTTTCAAGTAACACAAAAATTCAAGACCAAAATAAATAATTGAAATACTGTATAAAACTTTGCCATCCAATTGTACCAATTGTAATTATTTATTTATTATGTAAAATCGAGGATTTTACATTTTTTCATTTTATTGTTACAGTTTGGATTCATATAAAAAAATCACAACCGTTCACTTGAAGGTAACGACATCAGGTTTACCCGGATGAATTTTATCAGGTATATTAAATCTAAAATTAGCTGACTCATTACTTCTGATGCTAAACGGGGTAAAGTAACTTGGGTCATTATCAAGCACCTTTCTCAATGTGATCGGCTAGTGATTGAGGTGATGCTCAAGGCTTTACGATCAATTTAAATATAAATGGTGATCGATTTCTTTTTATCTTTATGTCTTAATAAAAAAATATCAAAATTGATCGCAGAACACTAGATCCAGCTCTTTTTACCAATATAACAGGTTATTGATCGTTTCAACCCTTTAAAATAAAATAACAGAGAATCATCAGTAAATAATTATTTAATATTTATGTAACTTTTTTGAATGGATAATTTAAAATTCAAAACATTTATAGATATCGTTCTCAAACCCTTCAAAGAATAAACGGAATAGTTTATTTTTTTTGCATTTGAACATCCTGACGTCTTTTATTTGCTATAAGAGTTTTGTGATCGACTTATGATGGTGATGGTCCCGTTGAAGATCCATAATGTTTTTTAATTTATACCAATGAAAATTTTAGCCAATCAGCCTATCAAAAAAAAATGATTTTTGAGAACGCCTTTGATCTCCTAAATTGAAAATTCATTTGGAATATTTTTTATATTCGCAAATTAAAGTAAATTATTTTCCAAATTGAATGACCTGCTGCAAACTTTATAAAAACTTGGAGCAATGGGATTCGCATGCTATGCAATAGATGTCATTTCTACGAATCCATACCATGAAGAATGTCGAAAAGATTTTTTGCAATGGAGTATATACAAATGAATTTTTGTGTAACAAGAAAGTGCGCGGATATTAGCGATGAAAAAGAAAACGATTTGATAACATTAAAAAAAAAATAAAAGACAAGGCAGAAACAGAATCCTGAAGCGAATAGAAAAATAGAAAAGATTATGAAAGAGCGTTCATTAGGTTTGCTTTTTATTATGAGCCAGCCTTTATGAACTGCAACATCATCTTGTATTTTACTATAATAGCCTGGCTCTAGAGGAAAATGGATTAGAATCGTTTAAAAATCAAAATCGAAAATCAAATGACTAAAATGATTTTCGATTCCAGTTTTGAAAATCAAAAATCGGCAAAAACGTTGTTTTTTTAAAGTATAGAACAGTTGTAAAAATTTATAAAAACAATTTCAAAGCTTCATTTATAATATTTTTTGTTAGAAATAAAAAGCTAAGATGTTTAAAAATAAATTAATTAAAAATTATGTTTCACAAAATTTGTCTATCACGAGACATGCTTGTTGGGAATTTATTTTTCGATTTTAAAACATTTTTTTTTTTAAAGTTACAATTCAAATATACACTCAATTAAATTTATTTGATCCACTTTTTAATTGTTTAAAGGTCTTGATACACTAAAATGAATTTCAGAATTCTGAGTTAACTCGGAGTTTGAGATTCAAAATCGTTATTACAATCGACTTTCGACTTTGGAAATTTTCCGACTTTCGATTCCGAACCCTATAGAGGAATGTTAAAACCTTTATTTTATTTCCTTTTGTTTTTCTCCTTTAGCTTATCGACCGATCGTCCTAGAGATCGTATATAGCGATGATGGGACTTTCGTTCATCCTTCGTCCGTCTCACTGATTTCAGACGAATTGGCCATCACATATTGCGAGTGAAAGAGTTTAAACTATCTGTGGTAAAAAAAATTATCAAAATGAGCTTTGGTGAAGAAATATTCATCAATTGGATTGTCTCTTGCTTGAGTGCGCGTTATACTTTAATAATAAAAATCATTCAAATATCAGGACTTCCAGAAATAAGGTGCTTCACGATTTTCTGAACTAAAATTAGTATAACACACTTGAATGTAAATTTACTGAAAATTTTACAATCATGTTTTTTCAACATCATTTAAATAAATTGAATTAAGCTGAATTTTACATCATTTTCAGCTTTAATATATCATAATTTTTGGCAAGTATAATAATATTTTACTAATGTTTTATTATGAAAATTCTACTTCACATTCATTATTCACAATTCATTTTTTTTTTTTTAAAAAAAAAAGGAATTAAATACTAAACATGACAATTTATTCAAAAATTATCAAATAAATCCTTAAGAGATCAAAATTTAAAATATTAATCATATGACTTAAATATTAAACCGATCCATTGGAACTTTTTACACATGAAGGTAGATCATCGCTGTATTCGAATTCGTGTGATTTATCGTTATGATATTTCACTGAAAAAAAAAAAGATTTATTTTTTTTTTTAAAATAAAAAAAAAATGAAATATATGGTTCAACTTACAATAAAATCCAAGGTTATTTCCAAAATTACAATGACATCTTATAGTATTAATATTTTGAATAAAAATTATAATTAAGACCGCGATAGCTGTATGAAACATGAAATATCTTTTAATATGCAATTACTTTTTTAATTAGTATACAATAAAAACTTATAACTTACAGGAAAGAAAAATGTTTCTATACAAACTATTATTTTTAACTAAGTACCAAAATGCACATCTCGATCTACTATCATTAAATTGGTCAATTGGGCACCAATTATAGACTTTTAAGAAAATAGCTAATACTTCGCAGACATTACAAGCATACACAATACCCATTAAAAGGTGTGATTCATTTCTGATCTAAAAAATAAAATAAAATCATCATTAGAATAATTAGAATAACACCTTTGTAGAACCTTTTTGAAAATTATTAGTGATACTCAACTGCTTTAATCACCAATAAAATGTAAAATTGAAAAATAAAGTAAGCTAGAAAGAAATTAATAAATAAATCCTTTATTTCAGCTCCATAAGCAATTATCATGATATGAATTCCTAAAAATTCCGTCATCCAAATTGAAGTTGCTAATAAAAATGTAATTACGCATTGAACATGTACAATAGCTAGTTGGATTTGGTATGTTAAATACATTCCTAAACATATTGAAAATGTAATGAAAGAGTTATTAATATAAATCAAACGAATTCAAAACAATTGCTTACTTTTGATGTGTTGATGTCTTGTGATTTTAAAATCTTTTACAACCGGCCAAGTTCTAATATCAGAATTAAAAATGTTATTTCTTATTTTGTGATTATAATTCATGCTAATACGATTTTCATTAAAAACTTACTTATTTTTCCAAAGTAAAAATACCAATATAATAATGGTAAATTCAAATACAACTGATAAAAAATATAAAGTGATGAGTTCAGAATGTATGACAGAAAACAAAGAATCATCGTATTGTTCCATTAATGCACAATTTGTAAATTGACATTTTTTGATTTGAAACCAAGATATATTTTCCAATATGAGAATTGCATTATATAAACAAAATACAATTCCATGTAGTACTGATTTCTGCTTAACCTAAAAAAAATAATAATGATAAAAATATTATATTAAAAAAAAATATCACTTGTTTAAACTTTAATTATTCATCATATTTTAATACTCATACAGTAATGATTGAAGAGACTACTGAAATAATGAGAAAAAGCCCAACTGCTATCATTGTAGATCGTGTATATGGTTTCATTATATAAGTAACATGTGAAGAAATAATACTATTTGCAAGAAAGTTGAAGATACATGATACGATAAAGCTTTTTTCTAGATAGGAATATTCTTGAAAAAAACGAAAAGAGTCTTTGCTCGAAACTTGAAAAAAATTATTTGGAATGCTCATGTTTAAAAAATCTTATAGCTATCCGATCGCTATTTGAAGAAATTTATATGAAAACGGGATTGTTGATCCCTATTAAGGTTACATAGCCTTATTAAATTTCATTCATTTAATGAAACTAGGATATTGAGAGTCGCTCTACGTTAAATGCGTAAAATATCAGTCATTCCTGTTTCTCTAAATATAATATAAAAATATTTATTATATTATTTGGCTTTTATTTACAATACAGAAATTCTTGCCGACATCTAAAAAAAGGAATGCTATTAATGTTAACGTTTCTTAAGTTAAAAAGAGAAACCCGCCAAGTACACACATTTTATATTCAGAATCTTAAAATCTGAAACAATGCATAAAAAAAGAAAAAAAATAGGATTGGATTGGTCAGGTACAAAAAGACCGGTCTTTCATTTATCTTATATATAAAATATATTCTAAAGTTATTTTTATTCTATTTCGCGATTGCTTTTTAAACGTTAAAAACAGGTATAAATACAAATTAAAGAAAGGTATTCAAATTAGTGAATTCCTCTACATACAATAATTTTATTATCAAATATGACAAAAAATATTTATGACGAATAAATAATTACTAAAATAGGAAGGTATCACCTGTTGCTTATTTCGGAAGAAAAATATAAGTCGATATCGTAACAAAATAATTTTCAAAATTTTAATTAGTATTAAGATAATATCCCGACAAGCCACCCGTAACCTGAAGTAAATCAAGAAAATAAAATCATATTATTTCATTTGCATTTTAAAATTTTATTTAATTATCTTTAAGAAGTAGACTTTTAAATTTTAGTAAAAGCATCGAAGGATTTTTTGAATTTACAGTATATGAGAGTATCTTCGTAGGATGCGAATTTTTATTTTATTTTTTTTTTAAAAAAATTATTAAAGAAAGTAGAAGCTTCAGAAACAAATTATCAAAAATTTAAATTTCTTTACAAATCAAAAAAAAAAAAAAATTACTTAAATACATCTGCTTTTGATATTAATTAAGTATTTAATTAAAATAACTTTGCATGTTAGATTATTAAAAAAAAACTACCAGTTTAAGAATAATAGCATGTCTTAGAGAACGTTTCAAATATTCAATATTATAATTTATAATCATTAACACTATCATTGATATATAATAAAGATTAATGATTTTTACCTTTTAATCCTTCTAAACTTCCCAAATTTATTTATTAATTTAATAAAAAATTATGAAAAATAAAAATAAAAAGATAAATAGTGTAATTCGATTCGTTAATGGCATTTTTTTTTTAATATCCGAGTTACACACCAAATCTTCGAAATATATTCTCTACCTGACCTGAGAATAGATCATGTTCCAAAGGGGTGTATTAAAAAATGCATCCAAGTGAAATCTCACTTTAATATCAAAGGTCTAATGATAGTTTGATTATAAGATTCGATTTTTGATTTCGATTAATCGATTCTAATCGAATTTTTTTATGAACAAATGATTTTTTGATCATTAATTTAATCAGAACTAGCATTAGGATGAATTTAGTTTCATTTAATCGATTTTAATCTTTTTTATATATGGGAGGTTTGCAAGGAAAAGGTGCTCTGAGCATTTTTATTAAAATTTTAATTTTATTTTTTTGATAATGTAAGATTAAAATGCGATTGTTTCGGAAACATTTTTAAATTTTTTTTTAAATTTTAAAATTTGTTTGTTTATTTTGATCATTAAATTCTTGGATGTTATGCGATGTTTCTTTTAAATTAATATTTCATCTTTTTTTTTTTTAAAAAAAAAGATTATTTACTATCGATCAATTTTTTTTTCATTTGATCATTCACTTTATTATCATTTCTTCTCAAATAAGCAAAGAATCGTTTGATTTTTGCTCAATTATTATACCGCACTTACTGCACTACTAAAATATATTCGAATTTTTTATTCGATTTTCGATGGATATTTTGACAGAATCGATTACAAACCCTACAACCATCGACAGTCGTCGAAACGGTCAAAATTATTTTCGAAAAGTTTTTCGACTTTTGCCAAAATGGGGTTATTGTTTTGCCCCTAAGTATGTAAAATTTCATTATTTTGAGGTAAATATTTTTTTGTTAAGTAAAGAACGTGATCGCTTATTATACACCCGCAGAAAAGATACTCATCGAGATGTCAAAATTAAAAATCTTAACGTTAGGTTGTTTATTACTAAGATCATCGAGTTATCCTAGAATTGAGGAATTCTCCGCCATAATAAAAATTCTATATCATTTTTTTGTTATCAAAAATATTAAAGCATCGAATTAACATTAGAATTTCGTTATTGCAATACATAAAATCACATGCCGTACTTTTATATTTTTCTGGACAATGCTTTTTTAAAAAAATTTCTAGGGTACTTTAATAATGACAAAACTTTTAATTGGCACAGCTATTAATGTAGAAACCACAATAATGGGGGATGATAAAAGAAATTAGATTTTCTTCTGCATAAGTGCATTATGACTTTTTGGTCTCAAAGTGACTTAATAGAGTTTGTTGTATTTCTAAAGGCCTTAGCATATCAAAATAAAAAAAATAACAAACCTTATTTTTTTAATTTGCCTTTTAAATTAGGATTCCAATGTCCGATTTGAATATATAATAACTGCTTAATTCTGAAAAGCGTAAATCCGTCATTTCTTTTATGCTGAAAATTGTTTTGTTTACATTTCGCACAATCCTCGCACAAAAATCCATATCTAGAAAAACAATTGCATTTTGTAATTAATACAAATCATTTTCGAAAATCGCATAGTAACAATTATATTACAAACTAAGTTAGTGTTGGTGATAAAATATTTAGAGCACAAATCATTGCAAGAATCATTAAACAGATAAAAAAGATAAAAATCTTTTTCTATTAAATTTAATCGTATTAGTTCAAATATTGTTTAGAATCTAAACTAGACAAACTCAATAGGTTTGAACTCAATCAACTAAATAAGCTGCGATGTATAATATTTAAAAGAAGTCATCAAATTATCAAATTTGAACTCTACTTTTATGCTCTCCAGTTAATAGGTAATTAGACTTATCCCTATTTTTAGCGAATTAAAGTAAATTTTGAAATTAATGTTTACAACCTTGTAAATCGTACCAACTGAATGCGTTATTGTAATTTCACTAAATACTGCCAATTTCTTGCATCATCTTAACCTTTTCCCTCTAATTTTGCTCATTCCGGAAATGTAATATTTTTTTTTACGACAATTGTACAGGCCATCTTTAAGAGAATCTCCAATAAAAAATTTTCATTATATTCTAATATCGATTGTCATAATATACCTGGCTAATTATTTTAGGTAATTCATAAATTCGCCTTAATCTAAAATTAGCGAACCTGTATTTATTCTTATAATAACCTTTTTTAGCAAGTTTCTCGAAATAATAAAATGCTTGGCGTAAGAAATATCATTGTAATGATTTTCCAAAATTCTAGCTTTTTATAAGCAATGAAAAAAAAATGTATATTCAGTATATAGCGATGGGATTCAAAGTTTCTCCAATAATTCATTTAAATCTTTCAAATACCATATTTTTTTTTAAAAAACTTTCCTCAATTTTATTTACATAAAGTAATAATATTTCTAATTAATTCTTTTAGTATTGTAGAAAGTATCGACATTAAAATTTCAGTATGTCGCGACCTCGCATTTTCATTAAATCAATCTGGTTTACATAAAACTGTCAGTAACGACCGCTCATACATTTAGTTTCATATTTAATTCACCATTATCTACATGGCATGAATTTCCTCCAAATTTACCTACTTCTGTATATTCTTCAATATTTTTAACTCCATTATTATTGTTTTATCACATTCATTTGAACCATTACTGGCAAAAGACGATTTTAGACTTTATTATCTCTCGCTCTTATATTTATTTCAATTCCAATGAGTTTTCATTTGTTGTATTCACCTATACTTCACAACGCTTTTGTAACTTATAGAGCATTATTTGACTCTATTCTTAAAATGCAATCAATCATATTTGAATCAAGAAGGTTCAAATCAAAAGGAAGAATTTAAGTTATTGCTATGAAAAATATTTAATTCGCACTTTAACCCTTACATAATTCCTCCTAAAATGGAAATTTCTAATTAAAAAGAAAATTCCTTGATTATTACATTACCTACAACTTCACAGATTAACAAAAAATAATTTATCATAACCTAATTACCGTTACAAAATGATTTATTCTTGAACTTGCAATTTTTATCTCTAAAATATATACAATGGTAATCCCAGAGAAACCATACCAATTTCGCTTATTAGCATTAAAATACTTAATTCTCCTTTTATGCGAATACCTAATGATGTTCATATATACTTACGATATATACACTATTATTACAACTTTACCATTTATTCCTTCATTTCTCATCTAAAGAAATCTATTATAAACCTATTTTAATTAAATCTGGCCTTCTCACTCCTTCCAAGTACGTCTTCCTAAAGAATAGATGATCACATTTCTTTCAATATAAACATTACCATGGATGGCATCAAGTTCTCATGAATTTTGGTCTGCTCGTTGGCAATTGATGCTCAATGAAAGTTTCAAAGAATTAGGTTTCTTGCCTGTTAAAAATGTCTTCGCTGATATATTAAGTGCATACGCTGTTAGTGCTTTATTGTATAAATACCTTATTATTGAACAATTTGATCTTTGGACAGTGTACGCACCTGTTTCTTTATGATTCATGTTATAAGATTCATTTTGTGGAAGGCTATTTTTAGTCAAAAAAATATAAATGAGAATTCAAAAATTAAAGGCTCTTAAAATAGTTCTATTATTGATTCTTAATTTATCTGTTTTGCCAGTATTCATTGAACCTTTAAGATGACAACCTGAGATATTTGACATTCCTTCATATTTTGTTAAATACCATATAAAACAATGGTCTCGAAGAATATTTTAAAATTATTAAAATTTATTGTTACACTTATATATAATTTAGAATTGATAGAATATTAGATAAAAATATAGAATATAGAATAATTCATTATAAACATTATAAAACAATTTGTTTATTTATCATATAGCATTATCATTCTCAAAATGTTTTAAATAAAAAGATTGAAATATTTTATTTATCATTGATTAAATGAGTCACTCTAGACGGGAAACTCAGTTTAAACATTTTGTTAAATTATTTTAGAAAATTCGATAGTTAAAAATAATAAATAACAGTTTTTTGAATTAAAATTAAATATACTGTATGATTAAATAATAATAATTCTGATTGTTGTAGTATTACAATCAAATTTGAAAACTATTAAAAATTTTAAATTATTGAAATTCATCAATCACATCTCTTTAATTTATATAAAAATAATAATTTAAAAAAATTTTTAAGGATAATTTTTTTTATTTTAAATTAATTAAAATCTAATAATTTGTCTAAGAGCAATCGACTCTCCATTAATAAAGAGATTTTTGCTTCATATTATTGTATATAAACTAAAGCTCTGAAAATCCCAGTTCGGTTCGGATTAGAGGCAATCTGATCTGATTCAGAATTTTTGGTTCAGTTCAATTCAGATAATAAATCCAAAAAATGTTAATCCGAACTGAATTGATCTGAAACTTTTGAATAATCTGAACCGATCTGAAAATTTTCAGATTAATCTGAAATTTCAGATTAATAAAAATCATTCCAAAAATTCGGAGGTAACTTTTATTAGAAAAAATGATATTATAGTTACATCCAAACTATTTGGTGACTTTTATTATAAAAAGTATTAATAAAAGGTTCCTCCAAAAGTTCGGATGTGATAATAAAAGCTGCATTTAAAAGTTCAGTTGCAGTTTAATTAGAAAAAGTCATATCCAAACTAAAGGAAGTAACTTAAATATAAAAAATGTTAATAAATTCGCTTTTGAAAGTTCAGATGATATAAAAAAGCCTGTGACAGTTTGGATGCGACTTTATTAGAAAAGTTGAACCTGAAGTGTCAGAGATGACTTTATTATTAATGATAATACTAAAAGGCGCATCTGAATTGTCAAAGGTGACTTTTAATATAAAATATGTTAATAAAGTCACATCCAAACTGTCGGAGGTGACTTTATTATAAAAAATAATAATAAAAGCTGCATTCGAACTGTTCGAGGTAACTTTTTCATTATTTTTTACAATAATAGTCATCTGCAACAGTTCGGATGTGACTGTTATTATTATCTTTCTAGTACTAACAGTTCAGTATGACTATTTTTTATAATAAATGTTACACCTGAACTGTCAAAGGCAACTTTATTAGTATTTTTTTCTAATAAAAATCACTTCTGACAATTCAGATGCGACATTTACCTATTATTTTCTTGCCTCAAAATTCAGAGACATTTATTATTAACTGATATTTCAGATCAATCCGAAATTGTCAGATTGAATCCATTTAGTTCAGATATTTTCAGTTCAGATTAAATTATAATCCGAAAAAAATTCGAACTGATCTGAACTGATCCGAAAATTTTTCAGATTATTCTGAACCGTTCAGAGCTTTAATATAAATTAACTCAGATGTTAAAAATATGCAATACCTATGCGATATAAACTAAAGCTTTATACGATTATAAGAACAATAGTAGTTTATTATATAATTTTTAATTAGTTCCTAGTAGAATAATGAAATATTCTATAGTTTTAATTATGCATAATGCATTTTTTTTTGATTAATATTTAATTTATTCTGAAAATTTCAACAATATAATAAGTACCATTTAGTATCCTTTGAAGTTTGAACATGACAGTTTATTTTTATATAAAAATTTGTTACTCTAAAATAAATTTAATATATAAAATAATATAATATTTTTATAAAAAAAGATTCAAGTTTACTAGTATTAATAATAGCATTGTAATTATAAAAAATATAATTAAAATAATTAAAAAAAAGTTAACACATACTCAGTCAACTCAATTTATAAACCTTAAAATTCAAGTTTAACAAATATAATTTGAGTTAGTGATTTACTTAAGATAATTCATGCAGTTTAATCTTTATATTTATAAATAGATTTAATTAATACATTAATTATAAAATTAATAAGAATAAAATTTAAATTACATACATATTAATCATTTGAAATATTTAAAAATTCTATTAAATTAAAATATCTATTAGAATTGAAATAATAATTAAATTTTATCTATTTAATAAATTTATAAATATTATAATAATTACTAATATTTTCAATCTTTTGACTAATTTCTAAATATTTATTTTCAAGATTTAAAATTTTATTTAAATTTTCAGTAAAATCAAGTAAACGACTTGTATGATATGCTTGTGAATGAGATTTCATGAAAATGTTATCATTATCTGTATTATTAATTTGCTTTTGATTTAAAACTTTATCTGCTTTATAAAACTCTACAATTTCATTTATTAAATTTTTATCAAAATCTTTGACAATAATATTTTTATACCAACTTTCAATAATTTTTTTAATTTCAAATGCAGTTGGTCTTTTTGATTGACATTCATTCCAACATCTTTTCATTAAATTTATATAACATTGTGGAGCATTCCAAATATCTTTAGGTCATTTACCTTTACAAATTTTTAAACCAAGTTGAAAATCATGAGCTTCATCATTAAATGGTAAAACCCCAGATATTAATCCCCACATAATCATAGAAAAACTATATATATTACTAGCTAAAGTATAAGGTTGACCTCTTAAAACTTTAGGTGTAACAAATGGTAAAACACCATAAATATCATTTCTTTTAGATGATTGAAAATATTCTATAAGTCTACATAATCCTAAATGACTAATAGATAAAATATTTTTTCTGATATTTAAAATATTTCCATAATGAAAATCACAATGAATAAGATTTTTTTTATGTATTTCATTAAGTCCACTAACAATATTATGTAATTGTAACAAATTCATAATCCATCTATTCTTAACAATATTTAATAAATTTTTTCTTAAATTACTATTTTCCGCATATTTCATTACTACCATATAATTTAATGTATTTGGATCTTGAGTAAATCCATATAATTGAATAAGGTTTTCATCTTAATATTTATATAATTGACTATAATATTCATAATGATGTTTCCACTAAAATAATAAAAATTTATTAAAAAATTTGTTATTTATAATTAAAATAATTATTAATGTTATATCTCATTTAAAAATTCTTCATTTAAATTTGATGAATTATCAAGATATTTTAAAGATACTTTTATTTTATTTTCTCTAATCCAATTTTTTTATTATATGAGTAATAAATAATAAGTCCATCTTTCTAAATAGCACTATATATAGTGCTAAATCCTCCTTTATCAAGATACTTAATATTTGTAAATTGTTTATAAGAAATCCATTCTAACATTTGCATTTTATTTTTAGCATTTAATTGAATATCTTGAATAAATTCATCAATTAATAAATTTTTACTAGACCAATTAGAAAAATTTTGTTGTAATAATTTAGAATTACATTTATTACACCATTTATGTCCAGTATTTTTTTTATTACAAGTAATACATATATCTATTTTTCTAAATAATAATTTATATTAATATTATAATTGAATTATAAATTGTAAAAAAAAAATATACTTACTAAATTTATATATATTAATTATATTTAATAATTTTTATAAATAAATTTAATTTAATATTAAATAAATTAAATATATAAATTAAATATATGATTAAATCATATTAATTAAAAATAACTTACTATCTATTATAATTATTAAATATTTTTTTAAATAAAAATTAATTTAAGTTTAAATTATAGATAAATTATAATTAAATACTAATATTTATAATATTTAATAAAAATAACTTACCCCCTTTAGCAGTTTTTTGATTTTAAATAAAAAATTTAATTGAATTTAAATTATATTAAAAAGTATAATTAAATACTAATAATCAAAAAATATAACTTACAATCTAAAAGATTAATTGTTTTTAAATAAAAATTTTGGTTGAACTTAAATTGCAGTAAAAAGTATAATTAAATACAATAATCAATAAAATAACTTACCATCTAAAATATTAATTATTTTTTTATATATAAAATTTAGTTGAGTTTAAATTACAGTAAACAGTATAATTAAATATTAATAATCAATAAAAATAACTTACCAACTTTAGTAGTTTTTTGATTTTAAATAAAAAATTTAGTTGAGTTTAAATTATAATAAAAAGTATAATTAAATACTGATAATCAATAAAAATAACTTACCAACTTTAATAGTTTTTTGGTTTTAAATAAAAAAGTTAATTGAGTTTAAATTATAGTAAAAAGTATAATTAAATACTGATAATCAATAAAAATAACTTACATTCTTTAGTAGTTTTTTGATTTTAAATAAAAAAATTTAGTTGAATTTAAATTACAGTAAAAAATATAATACTAATAATCAATAAAAATAACTTACCCTCTTTAGTAGTTTTTTGATTTTAAATAAAAAATTTTTAGTTGAGTTTAAATTACAGCAAAAAGTATAATTAAATACTTATAATTAATAAAAATAACTTACGATCTTTAGTAATTTTTGATTTAAATAAAAAATTTATTTGAGTTTAAATTATAGTAAAAAGTATAATTATTAATAATCAATAAAAATATCTTACCATCTATTATATGATAATTATTAATTAAGTTGAGTTAAATTACAATAAAAAGTATAATTAAATACTAATAATAAATGAAAAATAACTTACCCTCTTTAGTAGTTTTTTGATTTTAATAAAAAATTTAGTTGAGTTCAAATTACATTAAACAATATAATTAAATAATAAAAATAACTTACTATCTATTATATTATTGATTATTAATTATTTTTTTAAATAAAATATTTAGTTAAATTTAAATTACAATAAAAAGTATAATCAAATACTGATAATCTATAAAAGAAACTTACAAACTAAATATTAATTATTTTTTTAAATAAAAAAATTTAATTGAGTTTAAATTACAATAAAAAGTATAATTAAATACTGATAATCAATAAAAATAACTTACTCACTTTAGTAGTTTTTGATTTTAAATAAAAAATTTAGTTGAATTTAAATAATAGTAAAAAGTATAATTAAATACTGATAATCAATAAAATTAACTTACAATCTTTAGTAGTTTTTTGATTCAAATAAAAAATTTATTTGAATTTAAATTATAGTAAAAATATAAATAAATGCTAAAAGTAACTTACTATCTATTATATTATTAATTATTAATTAATTTAATTTAAATTACAATAAAAAGTATAATTAAATACTAATAATAAATAAAAATAACTTACCCTCTTTAGTAATTTTTTGATTTTAAATGAAAAATTTAGTTGAGTTTAAATTACAATAAAAATTTATAATTAAATACTAATAATTAATAAAAATAACTTACTATCTATTATATTATTGATTATTAATTATTTTTTAAATAAAATATTTAGTTGAATTTAAATTACAATAAAAAGTATAATCAAATACTGATAATCAATAAAAAAAACTTACGAGCTAAATATTAATTATTTTTTTAAATAAAAAATTTAGTTGAGTTTAAATTACAATTAAAAATATAATTAAATACTGAATTAATAAAAAATAACCTACCCCCTTTAGTAGTTTTTTGATTTTAAATAAAAAATTTAGTTGAATTTAAATTACAGTAAAAAGTATAATTAAATACTAATAATTAATAAAAATAACTTACCAACTTTAGTAGTTTTTTGATTTAAATAAAAAATTTAGTTGAATTTAATTACAGTAAAAAGTATAATTAAATACTGATAATCAATAAAAATAACTTACCCCCTTAGTAGTTTTTTGATTTTAAATAAAAATTTAGTTGAGTTTAAATTATAGCAAAAAGTATAATTAAATACTGATAATCAATAAAAACAACTTATTATCTAAAATTTTAATTATTTTTTAAATAAAAATTTGGTTGAGTCTAAATTACAGTAAAATGTATAATTAAATACCAATAATCAATAAAAATAACTTACAATCTATTATATTATTAATTATTAATTAATTTATAAATTAAAAATTTAGTTGAGTTTAAATTACAGTAAAAAGTATAATTAAATACTAATAATCATTAAAAATAACTTACTCCCTATAGTAGTTTTTTGATTTTTAAATAAAAATTTAGTAAAGTTTAAATTACAGTAAAATGTATAATTATGATAATCATTAAAAATAAATTACGATCTTTAGTAATTTTTTGATTTAAATAAAAATTTAGTTTAGTTTAAACTACATTAAAAAGTATAATTAAATACTAATAATTAATAAAAATTACTTACGATCTATTTATTGTATTATTATTAATTAATATTTTTTTTAATAAAAATTTATTCGAGTATAAATTACAATAAAGTACAATTTATGAAATAATATATCTTTACTTTCTATATCAATATAATAATATCTTTTATTAAATTATAATATAAATTATTATTAGATGTTAATAGATGCAATAATAAATAAAAATTAGTTACCATCTATAAATTTTCAAATGACATTTAGTAAAAGTTAAATTATTATTAAAAGTATAATATTATATTTATTTAAAAATAACTTACCGACTAAAATAATATTTATCATTAAAAATAATTTAATTTGAATGATTTAAGTTGATATTATAATATAATAATAAAAATAACTTACTCCCTATAGCAGTATATTTATTAATAAATATAGTTTAATTAAATTTAAATGACACAATTTAAAATATAGTAAAGTCTAATAGATTACAATCTAAGTATTATCAACCATTAAATTTTTTTTAAAAAAAATTATTAAATATTAATAATTTATAGTTCAAATAAATAAAAGAATTTCATTACCATATAATTCACTTAAAGTAGGGGCATCAGGAGAATTTGAAACTGGCTCTATCATAATATATTTATTTATGGAAATTTTTGAAATTAATTAATGTTCTTTGTCCTTACTATCTAATACTACTATTATAATATTAAATGAAGTTAATAATAATACATGTATTACCTTCTATATTTTTTAATGATACTTTCTTGGCATCCGAGACTGACTCTAATGTTAATTAGTTAAAAATATATTTTTAGAATAACCGTCAAATAAACTCATTTGAGGCATGAATTTCATACCGATTATTCCTTTTTTTTGTTTGGTGAAAATATTTTTCAGTTTGCCTATTACACTTTTACCTTTATTGTTACTATCAGACATTGCTATAAAAAAAAAATTTTTTTAAAAAAAAAAAAATATTAATTTTTTTTAACCAAACTTCTTGTATAACGATAACATGATGATAGCACAGCATAAGTTTGTATCACAATCCAAATACTGCGGTAATCATAACATTAAGAATTTTAATTAAAATATATTTATTATTCGCAAGTAGAAGTTTTACCAATGTTAATAATAATTGGATTGGAATAACATAAAATTTTTTCTATTTAGATAATAATTAAAATTTTTTGGATGTTATCAAATTAGTTATATTTTGTTTTTTGTAGTATTATGTAAATAATCAATAGTTAAGAGCTACGAAGTGCCGAGTAACTGTGGTAATAAACTGAAAGGCATGATAGTCATAGTAACAATGCATGATAAAAATCAGAAAATTTACAACTTTACGGAACGCTGGTCATATAACTTTTATGAGAATAAAAAGTAAATTAGGGTTAGATGAGGGATATTAAGGTCTAAGTTCAAACGGAATTTCTGATTAATTTAATTTGACATCTAACGTTATCGATTGTTAAAAATATTATATTACTACTAGGAAAACGGCCGATTAACCGGTTTTATTTAATAAATTTGTCTGTGCCTTTGTGAGACGTTACTGTATCACTATCATAAATAAAAATTTCACAAGTTTAATTTGAAAATTATTGGTGACAGAAAATTGATCTTTCAAGCTTATTTTTCCCAAGTCAAAATCATATAAATAAATATCAGTATGGAGCATAGAAATAGTTAATAATTGGTTAAATTATATTCACACGGTGAGTATAAATTTTAAATCAACAAGAATGCACCTTTAGTACATTAAAATAAAATATAACCGATTAATCGGTTAAAGCTGGTATTTTTTATAACCGAATTATATAATTATATTCGGTTTCAATTTACGGAATGACGATTAAACCGGTTTGTAATAATAAAACCGATTCCAACCTCTAGGTAGGAGAGCTAATTTTTGCTAGAAGGAAAATACTTAAATATTATAATTGTACCTATTAGGTTATAAAATTCACCTTTCTTTCTCTCTATAATATATTATTGTGTAGGACTCAGAGCGAACTCTCTTTATATTAGTTAGGTGCATGAAATTTAAAAATTTGTATCAACAAATTTGTTAAAAAAATGTTAAATATAATAAATTTTTAGAGTTTATAACCAATTTCTATACGATAAAGCAAATAGAATTCTCCAAGTGAATTCTGCACAGAGGTTTTAATAAAATAATGACAAGAAAGTGCTTTCATTCTTTCTTATCTCTAAAACTTTTCTGATGATAGCAACTGCATGATTGAAGAATTTTCAAGTTTAAAAAAAATCACTAAATTTACTGCCGCGCGAAACGATGTCGTAATAAATAAAGATAAATTGCTTCATGTGCGATACTTTGGATTTGAATTCATTTAATTTCAATATTGATTCATTTATTTCTTTGATTATGTTGTATAGGTTGCATGTATATTTCTTCGACTTTTAAAACAAATTCCGATCTTTGCAATAGAAAGGGAGGAAACTATGAAAAAATCAAATTTTTACTTTGTAAGTAGTAAAATATTTCCAGATTTAACATTAACTCAAAAAAAATTTTTTTTAGAGTTTCCTCTTTCCTACTGCAAATCGCCCATATATTAATTTTCACTTGATATAATAGCAATATCGCATCTAAAATAATAAGTTCTATTACAATTACATAATGTGATTTATTCCGATGACAGTTTTTTTTCACAATTACTATAACATTATCATCTTACGGATTTGCAAATTTCCGTGGGTAAGTTATTGGCCTCAGATAAATTAAAGATATCCAGATATAATCAAATTAGAAGTCATATAATTTTTCATTCAACCGATTATTTTTGGTTGTTTATTTATTGGGGTTCTTTAACACAATTGATATCCATACTTTTCAATACATCATAACTTGATTTTTATATGGTATAGATGAAAACAGTATTTACATATTATAATTCTGTTTTTGAACGTTTAAAATTTAAAATTTACAAATCACATATTTTATTAGTAACAACTCTTATTTTGACACAAGTTTACTATTTTTAATCATTCATAGCGGAGTTTAGTAAAATGTACTGCAAATATATTTAATTAATCTTTCATGCTACATTTATATCCTAGCAAAAAAGACTAAATTATTTAAAAATCAATTTAAATTCATGCTGCTTATATTCGCAAGAATTTATCATGTATTCTGGGCGCTTTTCTTTATGCAACTTGTAAGCATTGATGTCGCATTTGGGATTTTCTTCTTTTAACGATAATTTTGATATACTGTCCAAGAAATTTAAGTTTTTCAAGGTGGTTTTTTGACGAAAGAACGTTTTTGATGGACGGTAATTATATAGTATAGTTTCTTTCCGCAAATGTTGAATGGATTATTCAAATGTTGTTTGTATTAAAAAATTTCTTTATTACTGGCGATTTTTAATTATCATAAATACAACATTTTTGTTTAATATGTGAATTAACAATGCATTTATTAATCCGGGTAAAATGTCGCTAACTCGTGCAATACTCACAAAATATTTATCGAATTTTCGTACTGTAACACCACTTTTGTCCCTGCATAAATCGATTTTCCATTTATTTTTCTCCTGTTTCAAAGTTAAGAATTCTTTGAAATTTTAATTGGATTCATTTTAGAATTTCGTATATCAGTTCGGAAAGAATTTTAATTTTTCGAAACAGGGTGATAAGTGTTTATTAAAAAAATCTATAAGTATCTTAAATTTTTCAAAACTCAATCAAGAATTTAACTTTTCAGAAGGCTCAAAACCTTGTGTAACATTTAAAGTTAAAAATTGTAAAAAGTTTATGTAGATTATTTACGTAATTGTTTTATCCTCCTATTCCATTGCCACAATGACATTTATTCGTAGAGAATTAGTTAATAAAATATTTGATAAAGTACTTAGATTAGTAAATAACACTGACATAGACAAAGAGTTTGAAATGAGAAAACAAACAATTATAGATGATAAATCTCTTACAGATGATGAAAAATCGGAGGTAAAGGCAATGTTATTAAATAATTATGAAAGAACAAAATTTACATATAATCAATGAAAGAAAAGAGTTTGTGAGAACTGCCAACAAGAATGTTTAGCAATATCATATTGTGAATTTTGTATTCGAAATTATTTAAAAGCAATATTTACAAATTGGACGTCCGGAAATGAAGAAATTGATGAATTAATACAGAAATGTCAAATGGAAACAATTTTTCAAGATTCTATAATTGAATGGATCCCACATAACAATTTACAAAATATAAAATATTTAACTAAAGGTGGATGTTCTGAAATATATACGGCAGATTGGATTGGTGGAAAGCTTATTTGGGATTCTGATACGCAACAATTAAACAGATATGGAACACACCAAGTAATACTTAAAAGGTTAGAGAATGTTGAAAGTGCTAAGAGGAGATGGTTTGAAGAGGTAAAAATATTTAAATATTCAATTATATTATTGAAATGCTAAAATATTGAATTCTGTTTATAGGCACTTTCTCATTTAACTTTAAGCAATAAAATGGCGGAATTAGTTGTTTGTTATGGTATTACTCAGGATCCATTAACAAAAACTTATTTTTTAGTAATAAGTTTACTTTATATAGATTTAAGAAACTATTTACAACTAAATAATAAACAACTTACATTGAAAGAAAGAATTCATATTGCTGAAAATACAATTCGTGATATTTATTTTCTTCATCAAAAGGATGCTATTCATAGAGATCTGCATTCAGGAAATATATTATATCATAAGTATACCAATGAGTGGTATATTGGTGATCTCGGATTTTGTGGACCTATTGATAAACCTTTAAAAAGTGTATATGGAAATCTTCCTTACATAGCACCAGAAGTTATTTTTGGTCAAAAAAGTACGAAAGCATCAGATATTTACAGTATAGGAATGCTTATGTGGGAGATTTCATCTGGACAACCACCCTTTGCTTATTTTGATCATAATTATGATCTTGTAATAAATAAGTGAATGGAATGAGACCAAATATAGTTTCAGACACACCATAAGGAATTAATGATACAATGTTGGGATGCTGATCCATTGAAAAGACCCGATGCTTTAACTCTTATGAGAAAATTTTATGAAATATACAAATCATATCATTATAATAAAAATGAAGAGAATCATAATATTAGTGATACTAACCATATAAAATTAACAACAAGTTTTGATACAAACTCTAATTTAGTTAGCTCATTAGCTAGAAAATTTAGTAAAGTTCATATTTTTGAAAATCTACCAGAACCAAGAAACGCCACTAAAGGTAAATTATGAGTTGTATTTATTAGAATCATAATTGAAGTTATTTAAATTTAATTTTTTAATTAATAGAAGAACAAGAAGGTATTAATTTAAAAATATCAATGTTTAATATCGCTAATTATTTAATATTACTTTTTTTTAAAAAAAATAAAGAATATGATAGTAAGCAAAATAGCCTTGACATTCCAAATAGTAAGTATTTTAATTTTATAAATTATTTTAAACTTTACTAATTTATTTATTAAACCAACCAAAGTTATAAATAAAGAACAAAGCGAACAGAATAAAGATGCAAAGATAATTAGTAAGATTATATTTATTGTAATATTATTTTTAAATTTGTTTATATATTTAAATCATTTAAAACTATTAGCACATTATATATTATAGATGTAAATGTTGAAATAGAAGGCAATTCTAAAAGAAATTATCCCGATCGTAATAACTAATTTTATTATACTATTAAAACTTAATCAATTTGCAAAATGAATTTTTTATCTAATACAAACTTTTTATTAGAAAATGAAAATTTGAACATGAAATCTAAAGAAATAAAATCTAATAATTATAACGGTAATTAAATTAAATTATTTAATTCATTGTATTTATTATTATTAAATTAAATATTTTCTTAGAAGTTCCTATTGTCTTCAATAATAATGGACAAATAAATTGTATTGAAAGTGATGGTAAGGAATAAATAAAATTCTTTAATTAATTTATTTATTATTATTTTAATAATTATTAATCTTAGATGATGAAATATATAATAATCCAAACCTTCATTCGGAAGATCAAGATGATTTGGAAATTCTTTAATGTAAGTAATATAAAAAAAAATCTTATCTTAAATTATAAGTGAAACTTCGAGCTAAATATATCTAATTTAAATATTTTAAATTATTCAAAACCAAGGTTATTTTAGTAAATAATTTTTGCTAATTTTATTTAATGATCTTAAATAATCTTATTTTTCGTTTATTTTTTTTTTTGTTGCAAATTATTGTTTTGACAAGCCTATTTAAGCTAGCATTTTTTAGGCTATGCTTTTTTTTTTAAAAAAGAAGATGGATTGCAAATTTAATGACGAGCTTTAGGGCCAATGGAATTTTCATGTTATTTTAAGTTCCATTTAGAAATATTCGTAATACTATATAGTCTATTTAATATTTTCTCATGAATCATATAGTTAGATGAAATGTTTATACTGAATCGAAATTTTGTAGAGTCTTTATATTTTTATTATTTTTTCTTGTATGAAAAAAAATGTTAGTGGGATGAATAAATTATTTGTATGTTAATAAAAATAACATATTTCTGAATGCATGTACTGGGTAAAGGCCCTAGAAACTGTGTAGTTGTAGGTGGGTAACAGTCGGTTAGATCAGTTATCAATTTATTAATTTCATAATCTGGATATTTAAATTGAAATCTATATAATCCGTTAATCCTAAAATAAATTATTCACAAATTTCAAATTTGATAATTGGGATTAAAAAAAGTCAATTTGCTAACCGAATGCCAATTTGAGAAAATAATTTATTGTGTAAATAAAAATATTTAAAATGATCTTTTAGGCTGTATCAAATTTATTTGTAATTTATTCCAATTCTTTCAATATCTGTCAAACAGGTTTAGTCTGATGCGGTTATACTGTTTAGCACAATGAATCATTCGTTATTTGAAAAGAAATCGTTTACATTACAAAGTTTAGAGTTAATAAATAAAAAAATATTCAGGGAATAACTCCAGATCCAGGTAGTGTTTTTTTAGACAGGTCCAAATTCCTACCCTAAATCGAATATTTATACTGGTAAATATATTAACTTAAATTTCATTAAGATTAATTACTTTATGTTTACGTTCATTAAATTTTT